>OX451348.1:32342567-32432856 GCA_949629155.1 Myopa testacea
AAGTCAGCGACTCGGTGCCAACGGATGCCGGGCGAGCGGCGGCTGCTTAGAGACGGAGTGCCGGAGCTGGGGCGGGCATTCGTGCATGCGTGCGAGGGAGACGACGCGAGTGAGAACCTGAACTAACTGCGTTATAAATGATCTTATTATGTTTTTGAAGCGAGAGACATCCTAAAAGTCATTTTTCAACAAAACCGATTCGATCAAACGGGTGACCAGACAGGGGAGGCAACCTCGGAGCTGCTGGAATGCTGCCACCGGGCGACGACGACTGCGGCCGGCCGGGGCCACAATGCGGCTGTGCCGAGCGCAGCAGAAGTTTGTTGATTACTTGTTTTATTCTCTCCAACCGTTCGGAGCCGAATTCGACAATTAATCATAATTTTTCTGCGCTCCTTTAAGGCCAGCCTCGTGTCCAGGTTGGCGGGGCTCCTGCAGGTTCCTCTGCGGGCCTCGTGGGCAGCTTCCTCCCGTCCGGAGTGACGATGAGCAATAAAATCAGAATTAACTTTGGATTTATCAATGAGACGCAAGCGGCCAGAGCGCACAAACCCGATTTGCATGCCTCGCCGGACTGGTAGAGTAGAGAGCCAAACAGGATCGACGGGCCGACGACTCGATCGATTTAAGAAAGTATTTTTTAAAAGTTAAACTTTGCAACTTAACTGCTACCGCAGCAATCAATCAGTTTCGGAACAGGTCAGCCAGTGAAACAGACTTCTTGAGCAGCAGTGACTCGATTTAAATGTGCGACGATCTGCGGCGATCTTCGGCGAGATCATCAGCAGTCAGAGCTTAACTCCTGGACTAGAATGTGTTGTCACTGTTGTTGCTGTTGTTGTTGCAGTAGTCGGTCGTGACGTGACAAAAATCGATTGAACCATTTATCTTAAAAGTGATTTCCACCAAAGCATCGTCCAGGATCGCATCTGCCATCTTCTCCTGGCTGCTGCTGCTGCTGCCGCTGCTTCTTCGCAGCAAACAACCCACGATCGATCTTGCAATCGATTTTGTCTCCATACTCGATCACCGAGTAGCTAGCAGCACTCTCACTCCCTCCGTCCCACCGGGAAGCTGGCCGCAGATCTGTTCACATGTTGCCGTTGCTGTTTTCGGATTTTAGCCAATTTCGCAGCCATATTAATTAATTAATGTAATTGCCTTGTCGTTGCTGCTGCTGATAATGATCGCAATGATCGCGTAGGGCATCGCAGCGGAATCTCAAGGCGGGCGCGGGCGCGGGCGCAGGGGCAGGGGCAGGGGCAGGCGGCTCGGTACCTCACAGTACAAGTGCCTCACTTTGAAGCTTAATCTGGAGGCTTCAGACTTTTCGGTGGCTTTTCTGGGCCTGCATCGGCTCGCAAGGTTCGTTGTCGTGTTGCTGTTGTGGCAGAAGGATTCCGCAGTGTGGCCCTTCGTGGTCGCCACCATGTTTGCGCCAGAGTTAAACATCTCAACGATTTAAATTCTCCGCGCAATCTGCTCTTTAAAATCTTTATTTGTTGCGGACATTTTTATTAATTTCGCTGGATATTTTTGACATTTGAGGAAGATACCCGCAACCAGTTAAAACATTCCTGCTGCTTGTAATGAATTGCGAGGGTTTCGAGTTCGAATTCCGATGAGCATTTAAAACAACATGTTAACAATGCCGTCTGTCTGCCGAACTGCTTTTCCAGAAGATGATCCTCCTGAAGAGACACTCGACCTGAATTTGAAAAGTGATTAAAAATCGTTTCAGGTGAATAGCAATTCTTATAAATTAAAGGCAGACGAAAGTAGAATATTGTTAAAGTAGAGTTAGAGTGGAGTAGAGTAGAGTAGAGTAGAGTAGAGTGCAGTAGAGTAGAGTAGAGTAGAGTAGAGTAGAGTGCAGTAGAGTAGAGTAGAGTAGAGTAGAGTAGAGTAGAGTAGAGTAGAGTAGAGTGCAGTAGAGTAGAGTAGAGTAGAGTAGACTAGAGTAGAGTAGAGTAGAGTAGAATAGAATAGAGTAGAATAGAATAGAGTAGAGTAGAGTAGATTGGAGTAAATAAGATAAAAGAGGAAATAATCTTTATATGAACAATTATAAATAATCGCAACAACTAAAAACAGTATATCTGACCTGGGACCTCAGATATCTGGGACCTTATAGCTTCCGTTACTTCTTCGATTGCGTTTTCTTCTCTGTTCCCTTCCGAGTGGACGCGAAGTGAATCAATTTAATTCTCGTTTTGATAGAAATCAATTCGGTGCCACTTTTAATGACTAAATTTAAAAAATAACACATTCTACGCGACACACGTCGCTCGCCAGCCAACGAGTTCTACGAATTCAGTGCCCAACAACGCTTCTCGATGGGTCGATGGCTATCTGGCAGGATATTCGAATTGCCGAACACGATCATTTGTAATCTTATCACTAACGCTGCACGTGAGACTGCCTATCGAGATCCTAACGCGATCACGTCGCCGAATAAACAAATGAACGGCGAGCAGCCGGGACCCCGAAGACTGGGCTCATTACAAATATTGCCGACATAAAAGGAACAACATATAAATTGCTTAAAAGGCCGGGGCAGACGAATAAATCACAGCACCTTTAAAATGTGCCATTGTCCTTTTTATGCCGTGCATAGCCAGGGGCCCGAGGGAGAGCTGACTGGCTGCGGTGACGAGGGACGGAGGGACGGAGGGACGGAGGGACGGCGGTAGAAGCACCTCCGACAACAACAACAACAACAACAACGACAACAGCAACAAGAACTGTGGTTTGTTTAACGCGATTGTTAACAAGCGACAAAACGGAAAAAGAAAGAACCGAGAAGAATTGAAAGGAATTGAAAAGAAATAAATGGAAATCGGTTCAAGTGGCGGATGGTGCAGAAGGATGGACGGTGCGACCGTCGGGGCGAAGGGAAGACAGTTGAAAGGGAGTCAGAAGGAGAACACTTAACAAGTTGCGCAAAAAAGAGGATGAACCAAAAATTGGTTAACCAAATTAAGCACCAAAAAAGGGTAACAAGGACACACGAGCAAACAAATAAACGAACGAATTGATGGAGCAGCAGATGCAGCAGCAGCAGCAGCAGCAGCGACGGCCGCAACACTGCTGACAACCTCAGAAAGTTGCGAGGCAATCGCGCGAGCACGTAAACCAAAAACAACACCGCAAGATCAGGGAACAACAACAACAACAGCAACAACAGCAACGACGACGACGACGACGACGACGACTGCGAAATAACAAAGGATGTGCTTCGCAGAGCGTTTTTATTTATTTGCAATCGTATATGTATATGGAAGAATGCGAACTGCTGGCTATGAGGCATGTACACGAAGGTGTTTAACAAACAGCTAAACAAACACAGCGGCGGAACATAATAACGCCGCGGACAGGGCCGGAACCCATCACAGGAGGCAGTCGCAGAAGTGATGGCGACGGCGACGGGGACACGGTACCGACACCGACACCGGCACCGGCTGACTGACTGACTAAAAAAAGGCGTGTTTTACACGAAACAAATGCAAGAACAACAACAACAACAAGCCAAGCATCTCCTGTTGTTAGAGCGGCCGTCGCACGTTATCAGCGATCAAAAATCTAAGCCACGAACCACTGCCATTGAACAAACCAAATAAAGAGGGGGCTCAAAATGAAATGATGTACCACAAATTGAAGAATTCGCGAGAAAACTACGCAGAAGAATTGAATTATTCGCTGTTGTGTTGTTCTGGGCGCGAAAAAGGATGACGATGGAGCACCTGAGAGCACCACCAGAAAGCGAGGCGAAGCGAAGGAACGAACGAACGTCGACTGGGCGAATGAATGAATGATGACGAGAGGTTAAAAGGGCCGCGGAGAGGGAGCAGTACAGGGAGTTTGAGCAGGAAGAGCAGTTGAAAGTCGGAGGGTTGGATGAACATTAATTATCATCGAATGAGAGACCCGCAGGCAGCCGCGCCGATTGCGACTTGTTGACAGTTTAAGTGAAAGCTTGGGTGGGAATCCACAAATTAACTAAACTTCAGAAGTTGACAGCTTCCACTCATCTCCGTGAGCCACTCAGCCACTCGGGCTCACCAACAACAATCTAATATAAATTAAACGCCTGTCAATGATGATTACAACAGCTGTCAATACGTCTGCTTGTCAGCAGCAACAACAGCAACATCAGTGCCAGAAGTGTTGCCAACAGTACGATTGACACTTCGGCTGGCGCTGTCAACGCGCCGCTTCGCTTTTAATCGAGCCCAGCCAGCTTTTAACTCGACTCTATGAAATCCAATAAAAGTACGGCAACAGCAAAAACAATCGCTGCAAATGCAATTATTTTTACTTCATGCCAAACACAATATTTACGACATTTCAAGGAACGTTTCGCCGCTCGTACCTGCAGCGACAATGTCAATATTAAGCGAGCTGTCGTCCCTCGTCGCATTGTTACATCAATCTTCTTGGGTGTTCGGTGCAGAAGGTGCGCGCTAGACGATGCAGTTATTCCGAATGCTATTGTTGTTGTTGTTGTTGTTGTTGTTCGTACTGTTATTTAGGGCTTCAGTGTCAAAGCTGCAGTGTTTCGCAAGTTTCGCAAGTGTCAAGTTTGAGATTTTTCGCCGATTGTTGGCAGGTGTGAATGAGATCGTGACATTAAAGCATGCGAAATGGGTACTGAAATAAGACGCGAATATGAGGCAATGATATACAATAAATTCCCAAATACTTCCACTCCAGGAACTGTCGATTCTCCATCACATGACAGAGTGTCAGCGTGTACTGTCACAGCTCAGAGATTATTACCGAACAGCGCGAGATCTGTTGGTTCAATTTATCACTCGCGAACTGATTACGTAATGCAGTCGTAGTTGAAGCTGCAATGTTTCGGAAAAAGTTCTCAGACATTCCTATTGAAATGATGTCTACTTCGTTATACAGAGCAATTTACAGAAGTTTCTGAAGAAGGGAGGCAGTCATGATCCTATTTTGTATCCCCAGTTTCTCACCCAGCCCAACAGCACAGGGGCGTGGTCGGGGGAGAGGGTTTCTTTCCTTTCCCAGAGCTCAGAGCTTCAGCAGCTTTGAATTCAATGCAATGCCTCAAAGTGTCTCAGCTTCCCGAAGCGCTCCATGTCAAGAATACTCGAACATAGCAACCCGTTCCTGCGGATGTCCTTGAAACTGTCACCATTTACCTGGTATCATTGGCTTTGAGTCCGAAAATACTATGCAAACAAAAAGGAAAGAACTGCAATACAAGCACCCGAAGATGTCTCCAACTGTTCAACCTACCAATTCAGGTGATAAATAAAATTCTTTATTTCCAATCGTTTCGCGCAATTTACAACAAATCAGCTTGAATGCTAACTGAATGGCTGGCGCAAAAACCATCACAGCTGGACTTGACATTAGCACAAATCCCACAGCTATTCCGGAGCCGCCCGACCGGCATGCCGAGGAGGGGCCAGAACAAGGTGTATATTTCCAGAAAATGGTCGCGCCACAACTTAACTCATGGCATCTCACAGAGCTACCTTTTCGCTGGGACACATAGCGAGACAGTCAGTCAGCACGGCGGGGAGCTTTTGTGCCCGGCCTGCAGTCGACAGCAGGCAGCGGAGACCAGGCTGCGGCTGCGGCTGCGGCTGGCTGGCTGGCTGGCTTCCTTCTTCAGTTCGGCCGGATCCATCCACTAAATTGATCGCAGCACATTGTGGCAACAACAGCGACAGCAGCGGCAGCCGCTCTAATGATAAATGTACTTTTGCACTATGATAAATGTTGCCAATTGCTGAAAGGTATAAATCAATATAGCAAAAAGAAAAGCCAGCCATTTAATACTTTTTGGTGGAATCGCTTAGAATAATGAAATGGTAAATGATTTTACAAGATCGCTTCAACGGGTGCACACGGGATGGTGCACCGTATGCGACAGGATCAGATGGAAAGCACTCCCGTGTGCAGCATGCAACAGAGAGAGAGAGGAATAAAGCGAGAATTGAAGTAGTAGGAGAGTACAGAATGACAGTAGTCGCCCCTCCCCCCCCCCCCCCCCACCCAATCAGTTCGGTTTCGCTTTTGTTATTCTCGTTTAGCATCACATCCTAATCAGCTCCACACTTCATCCATCTCTCACTCATCTCTCAGTCGTCCAGCGAAACCTCAGCCGCATCCTTCACCGGCCACGTAATGATCGCGGCCTTATAATCCATTAAATATCTGCACCTTTGAACCTCGGCACTCGTACACCTACTTGTCAAAACTGCCTCCATCATATCACATTTCCTAATTGAAACATAGTTACTCATCCGGACGGTCTTCATTCCGCAGCAGGCCGAACCAGAGGACAACGGACAATACTGGCCACAGACACGGCCACAGACACGGCCACAACCACAGCGCATCATAATCGGACTCGGACTCGCAGTTCAGATCAAACCCAGAGCAGTGGACGGATTGGACAGGAGCAGAGCAGAGCTGACCTGCCTGAGTGAGTGGCCAATCAAGCCAATAATATTGCTTCATTCAGCTGGAGACGTTCGGCTCCGGTGCTGGATGCTGGTTACGTACGAGGTGAGTGAAACCTAATTTTGTGCCTGATTATCAATAACAATTAGTTGACGCAGCAGACAAACGGCTTCAGTAGACAATAACAATAACAATAATAATAACAACAACAGCACGGGCAGTAACGATAACAATAACAACAACAAAAATGAGCTTGCAACTGTCAATCGTGCTGTCAAAATGAACGAGCCCAGGACTCGTCTTGGGCTTAAATACATAAATATTGATGATGTTAACCAGCCAACACGGGAACTTTTAATCTGTCCGTCTGTCCGAAAACGTCCCTCATTCTCTCATCTCCTCGTACTTCAAACAAACACACGTCGTCGCTGTTCCAATTGCATGTCTTTAGCGTGTGTTGCCGTGGCAGTTTCTGGATCCACCAGCGCATAAGTCGCAGCATCCATCAGTTGTCATCAAGCTGGACGTTTTGTCTGAGCACGGCTGAGCAATGGCTGCTCATCGCTGCGTTCCTCGCCGCGTTCCAGCAGCAGCAGGCCAGCCCAACCCAGTCCAGCTGAAACCAGAGCAGACCAGACGAACACTGGGTCTCTCGTGCGCCCTTCTGCGGCACTGTTTGGCTGGTCGTTTACTTTTCAGATCATCCATAAATCATTAAATGTGTTGCTAGTCCAGCGCGCAAATCTAGGACCACAGCGTCGTCGTCGTCGTCGTCGTCGCCATCGTCGTCATCGTCATCGTCAGCTAGCGTCGGCGTGCTCGGCGTTACTTGGCCGGTGCTGTTGTTGAGTATTTTGTTATAGGAATTTATGACTTTTGGCATATTAAATCGAATCCTTTTGTTGAGTCTCTGGTTATTTGTTGAGTAAACACTGACATCATCGATCCACGCATGCAGCACGTTGCTTGGATCGGATTGAGTCGGTTGTGCTTAGTGCCTGGATGTAGGTTTTTCTTGCCCACCTCTCTGACATCTAAATGATGCTCCAATCAATCACTTTTCGGTTTAGTCGCTTGTATTGACCAAGCATCAATATTTGCTAATGATTTCATTTGCATTTTACTGCACTCCAATGGTGACGCCACCACCCCCCTCCCCCCACCCACAGCACCACTAAAAGACCACATAGAGCTAAAAGTGGCCACGACGAGTGGATACGTTGTAATAAAATTGAAAGAGAAGCATTACAGAGATCGAACTATATGACTATTCAGAGTATCAGGAGCCCAATAATGAAATTCCAAATAAAGTCATATTCACAAGAAGGAGTTCAAAGGCTTCAATACGAATTCCATACGAAGTTAATAAGAATTTAAATGGCAGCACAATAGGGAGTTCCAAAGATGCAATTAAGATTCAATCAGGATTCAATAATATTTCGAATCTAATTCAATAATATTTCAAACTTAAGTTCATTTCATGGAGTTCAAATTACTCAGTTGGCATTCAATGGATTCAATGGATTTAATATGGATTCAATAAGCATTCAATAAGATTTCAAATAGATGTTCAACAAGTATTTCAAAGGATTGAATAAGTATTCGAAAACGATTCAATACCTTATGAATAAAGATTCAATACGCGTTCAATAAGATTTTATTTTAAATAAGAGTTCAAAAATTAGTTAAACAGATTATTAAGGATAATAAGGATTAATGGAGTCACTAACGATTAAATACGGATTCAATAAGCTTCCAAAAAGATATCTTATAGGAGTAGAATAAAAATATTCACTCAGATTCAAAAGAGATTCAGAAGATTCCGAGCAGCAGTTCAATAAGGAGTAAAAACATTCAATAGAGATTCAATAGGGATTCAATAAGCATTCAATAAGCATTCAATAAGGATTCAATAAGGATTCAATATGGATTTAATACAGATTCAATACATATTTAATAATATTTTGAATAAGAATTCAAAAATTAGTTCGAAAGAATCAATTCATTAAGAATTTGATTTTGCATTCAATAAAATCACGGACAGTTCAAGTGTTGTTGTAGTGAAGTAGGCGTGTTTTATCCTATAGTAGAATAATGAATAGCATGACATAATGAACCCTATACTCGAAGATTTAAACAAGATATCGTAACTTCTACTCAGGCTTTTAATATTACGACTAGTATTCACCTTATAGCGTGTATGCGATACCGTAGCTTCAGATAAATAGATTTACTGTAGGTTACTTTAATGAAGCCATTTGATTTGGTACAATCCATTTAGTTACACGTAATTTTTTGTCGCTTAGGGGACATTTTCATTAAATCATTGAAACCCTTCGAAAGATACGCATAAAAGCCACACGAATCCTTCAACCCAGCGGTCACCGGCAACACGTTCACCGTCCAGACGTGAGTACCGTCCGCAGCTGGTTAAGATTTATTTTAAGCGACTCAATTACTGCATCCCGAACACTGACGTTGCACCGAGCGCACTGAGCGCACTGATTGTGCAACATGAAGGTGTCAGTTCCATAATTTACAACGCTGACTCAGCCACGGGGGGGTTCGGCGAATCAGCAGCAGTCAGTCCGGAATTTCATGTGAAGATGCAAGAATGGAAGCTTGCAGACCGAACGAAGCTTTGAAAATATTCATGCATGTGAAATAATTAAAGTTAGTCTAAGTTCAAGTGTGGTGAAGAGAGCGTGGAATGTGAGGGAGACAGAGAGAGAGAAAGAGGGAGAAAGAGAGGTGTACAAGTATTTTCATGCTCATCATTATGATTTCTGCGACATTTTTTAATTTTTGCTTTGCGCAGACAAGTAAAAATTAGTTGTGAAAATTCTGCGACAAGCGCGATAAAAACTAGAACAGAAGTACGAGTACTCACTGTCCACAGTACAGTCCACAGAAGAGTCCACAGAACAGTCCACAGAACAGTCCACAGAACAGTCCACAGTACAGTCCACAGTACAGTCCACACTACAGTCCACACTACAGTCCACAGTACAGTCCACAGTACAGTCCACAGTACAGTCCACAGTACAGTCCACAGTACAGTCCACAGTACAGTCCACAGTACAGTCCACAGTACAGTCCACAGTACAGTCCACAGTACAGTCCACAGTACAGTCGACAGTACAGTCGACAGTACAGTCCATAGTAGAGTTCACAGAACAGTCCACAGAACAGTCCACAGAAGAGTCCACAGAAGAGTCCACAGAAGAGTCCACAGTACAGTCCACAGTACAGTCCACAGTACAGTCCACAGTACAGTCCACACTACAGTCCACACTACAGTCCACACTACAGCCCACAGTACAGTCCACAGAACAGTCCACAGAACAGTCCACAGAACAGTCCACAGAACAGTCCACAGAACAGTCCACAGAAGAGTCCACAGAAGAGTCCACAGAAGAGTCCACAGTACAGTCCACAGTACAGTCCACAGTACAGTCCACACTACAGTCCACACTACAGTCCACACTACAGCCCACAGTACAGTCCACAGAACAGTCCACAGAACAGTCCACAGAACAGTCCACAGAACAGTCCACAGAACAGTCCACAGAAGAGTCCACAGAAGAGTCCACAGAAGAGTCCACAGAAGAGTCCACAGAAGAGTCCACAGAAGAGTCCACAGTACAGTCCACAGTACAGTCCACAGTACAGTCCACACTACAGTCCACACTACAGTCCACACTACAGCCCACAGTACAGTCCACAGAACAGTCCACAGAACAGTCCACAGAACAGTCCACAGAACAGTCCACAGAACAGTCCACAGAACAGTCCACAGAACAGTCCACAGAACAGTCCACAGAAGAGTCCACAGAAGAGTCCACAGTACAGTCCACAGTACAGTCCACAGTACAGTCCACAGTACAGTCCACAGTACAGTCCACAGAACAGTCCACAGTACAGTCCACAGTACAGTTCAAGTATGAAAGACCGGGGAGAAAAGTTCACCGAAAGCTGATTTATACACTCTCTTTAATATTTATTTATTATCGTGAACAGAGTATTTTTGACTTTTATTTCAGATCTCTGAACGAGTATATACACTCATTACAATCTGAATTTATTGATTACATTGCTAATGACTTTTATAATCACCTACGAGTACTAATGACTTTGTTTTATGTTCCCAGGCTTTCTCGATAACTTCGACTAACTTTTCACTTAACACCTAACTTGGTGCACACACACACAAACACGGGAGTGTGTGCACGTGTGTTGGTAGGCATGTCGGTGAATTGGTGGATGGGTAGATAGGTTGTGAGCTATCTTAATTTTCTGTGGTCGTTCATCTTCACGGCTGTAATTTATTTTTGATATTAAAATTCGTACTTCGCGCTCGCAATCAAGCTGATTTCGAGATCAAGCTGTGAGTTTAAATGGTTTTCGAAATCGTTTGCACCTAACTATCGCTTCCGGCAGCCTGGCAGCCTGGCCGCCTGGCAACCCTGCCGATCTACACTCCCAGCCGCGCACCTGCGGCCGATGTATCGGATTCGGCTTATTAATTAATAATTTTTCGTAGTCTTAATGATAAGCATTACTTTTTACACCCTACATACTGCATGCACCCGTGGGGAAGCTTATCGAATGGGCAGAAAAAAAGAAAGCCCTGAGGTGTCGATCGAGATTGAAATGAGAAGAAAGACCTGGAAAACTGGAAGGCCAGAGAGCGCGAGAGAGAGAGGAAGGGGAAAAGAGAGGGAGAGGAGCTGCAATTGTTTAGATCGAACGTGGCGAAAAGTTTTTCTCCGAAGGAATCCAAATTCGATTACTTATTTTGTTTTTTATTACTTCTACTAGCATTTTGAATTCTTTAACTCTGTCTTTTAATGTGTTTTCTTTTGAAAGTATTCTTTTTATTACGATTACTATTATTTAGTTGCTATTTATACTAAGTTGAGGAATAACGAAATCTTTCTCACTTGTGAGCTCACCTCAACCAGTGCCGAGTATCGTCTGTCACTGGAGCCTTCTGTGTGTGTGTGTGTGTGTGTGTGTCTTCTGCCAGAACCTGTCACTGAAGGCGTGCATGGACCCATGTTAAAAGTCTCAAGGACCACAGACATAAATAAACAACGCGCGGCATCGCCTTTGTACCGACGAAAACTTCAGGTTCAAACATGGGAAACAGACTTGTTTACCTGATACACATACAGGTACAAGTATGGCTGTTGTTGTTGTTCTTGTTGTTAAACAAACACTCGCCTCTAAATCTGTGTTGTGGAATTGTTGTTGAGAAATACTCAGCAGTTAGCATAAATAAATGAAGACGATGCTTTTCGGGTCTGCTTTTGGGATTTCTACCACTCTTGCGCCCCTCCCTCCCTCCCCCCCATCCAGCGGTGAGGGGGGGGGGTTTTCTGAAGGGTGGATGTATTGGAGAAACTTTGTTATTAAAAAAGTGTAAAAAACAAACAGCGTTGCTGCTAAAATTAATTTTTATCATAATTTTTATACAATTAAAACATTGAGCGGCACTTTTTTAAGCAAATCTTTCGGAAACTAAATCTGAATGTAATCGTTGGACTTTTAAAAGGCATTTAAAAGGTATACCTTGCATTTAATGTCGACATTTTGTCAAAATATTCGTGCGAATATTCGTTGTTGTCTGTAGACAGCTCTTTGGTGTCATAAAAATTCTTGCATAATTGAAATTATGGAGCTGAGCGACTCTTTCCAGCAGCTTTGCACTATTTTGTCATTTGTTTTGTTGTTGTTGTTGTGGTTGTTGTTGTTCGCTGTCATTTCGACGAACTCGTGTGACAGTCCACTTTAGCCAAAAGTCACGTTGTCACGTTGTTCCGCCAAGCCTCCTGCAAGCGACAAGCTGCAAGCTGGCAACTCTTTTGACATTTTATTGACTGTGCGCTGGGCCAACAAGTAATATTAATAAAGCCAACTTTAATGACTCACCTGCTCACGACATGATTGTTATTATTTAAAACGTCGAAAATAACGGAAAGAACCCGAAGCAGAAGTAGGATAACACTTCAAAAACGAGGCACTCTTCTTGCTACTACCGAACAATAGCGGGCCCGGGCCGGACCTCGCTGACCTGTCGACCCATCAGCCTCTTCTGCAGAACTTCTCGGGGTCGGAGTTCGGAGCTGTCAGGAGCTCCATTTAATGGATGGCACTGAGATGAATCGTCGGAGGTGATTTTAATTGAATGTTTCCACTGCGTTTTGCAGCCTCAACATTTGTGCGGGATGCAATCTGCGTGTCTCGGCAGCCACTCGTCCCACTCCCGGTACACTGGGACTTCGGTCTTCAGTGCGGCGATGATGCTTGCATTTCTCGGAATCATTTTATTGCACTCTTTTGAAGACAACAACTGGACTTGCGCCCGCTTAAGCGTGCGTTCTCGCGGCACAAACGCATCACGTGAGCTACGGCAATTTTTGCCGAATCATAAATGAAGGAAAGGTTTCGACCCTCTTAAGAAACAAGCTTCGATTGTGCAAAAAATGACTTTCTTTTCTTGCGTTTACGCAGGCCACACGAGACCCCGGCGGACAGACCCGGCCACAGACCAGGTCTGCCAACTGCAGCCGGACAGACGAGCAGCCAGCCAGGCAACCGACCGATAGATCGATCGATCGTACGCGTCTATATTTCCACAGATCCTAAATTATGCACGCTCTGAATATGCAACGCTGATGATGTTTATCAGTTGCCACGAAGAAAAGCACGGAGAGAAGGACTGCTAACTGCCCCCCTCGGAAACCGACTTGCGGAAGCTGTTGGCAGCCAGCTGCTGCTGTTTGCGGCCGTCGCTGCTGGTACCGGCGATGGTGCTGCACTCTGCTGGCGGTGGCGGTGGCGGTGGTGGTAGTGTTGCACATAAAATACTCGTACTTATGATAAATAAAAAAAAAAAAAACCCACGAATCTTTGAAATGTTTTCAAATTTTTGCCTCTGTGCGTGCGCGGGTCATAAATTTCAAGCTCTGTGCATCCGCCAACAACAACAACAACAACAGCAGCGGCTTAGATGGATTTCTGAAGTGATGTTTACTCGCTTATTGCTCCTTGTTATTGTTACTGTTGCTGTTTTACGGTGTCATGTTGGCAACATTGATTACTGCAAACAATACGACGGGGGACTCCTTCTATTTTTGTTGGGCTGTCTTCTTCTTCCTCCGCTCGCTGGAGTCCTGTGCGCCGTCCGTCGTACATGAGGCCCATGTCACGTGAGGTCAAACACGTTGTCGTGGCGAATTTATGAATTGCTGTGCGTTGTAAATGCGCCATTGTTGTTGTAAATCAGTTCAGCGCGACAGTCGTACGCAACACTGTCGTCTGTCGTCTGTCGTCTGGCGAAACAGCAAATAAATCTGTAGAAATAAATCGAACAAACGACAAAAGATTTCAGCGTACAAGAAATTCTGTCAAATTGAATGTAAGTGTGTGTCTGTGTGTGCGTGTATGTGTATGTGTGTGTGTGTGTCTGTGTGTGGCCACCGAGTTTCTGGACGGTTCTAAAATGGATCTCTTCTACTTCACTCGCGTATTATTATAGTTCTCGAAGCTGATTTCTTTCTTCCGATGATAGTGTCCATAAAATCGTAAGACTCCACTTTTTATGGTTACTAGTGCTATAATACAACAAAAATTGACTTTTCCATTCCTTGTAGGAAAGCAGAACTTTCGGAAACATGTTGTTTTTGTTTTATTTTTCTGTTCTGTTGTTGATTTGAATGTATTTTTGTTTGTTTTCTAACCACGTCTCCGGCTGTTCTCCGGGTGGTTGCCCGGGTGGTGGCTGAGATTTTTACCGTGTGCTTTTTACAACATTGCAACTTTGGCCTTTTATCAAATAAAGAAAAGACTTCCGAGGACAACAACAACAAAAAGTGGCATCTACAATGAATTCCATAACTTTATAGTTACAGCAACAGCAACCGCTTTTGGTAGACACACTTAAGCACCGGATATGTCAATATGTTGTTGTTGTTGTTGTTGTTGTTGTTGCTGTAATGCGTTGCCAGCACCCTGCAACGTCCCCCAATCGGAGCAACTGGAGGGCACTTTCGAAGGTTACCCTGCACCGTCCTGCGGTTGGCATGCAATATTTAAACATCGACTTGACGGTTGCCCTCTTTGGTTCATTTGTTGTTGCTGTTGTTGCTGTTGTTGTTGTTGTTGTTGTTCTTCTCGTTCTCGTTGTTGCTGTTGTTGTTCTTCTCGTTCTCGTTGTTGTTGTTCTTCTCGTTCTCGTTGTCGTTGTTGTTGTTCTTCTCGTTCTCGTTGTTGATTTTGTTAGCACAGCCTCAGCACTTTTTTCGGTTTGTGCATTGTCAACACTGGAGGTCGCCGGCCGCTCTGCAACACGGCAGCGAATCGCCAGCAACCGATCGCTGCGATCAGCATCGAAAACTTGTGCTGAGATTGCTTTTCTTTTTTCTTTTCGTTCTCTTCCTGTCCCGGTCTGTTTTCCTTTTCTTTTGCCCCGTCGATTTCGTTTTTGATTTTACTCGCATGTTCCTTGTGGCTGTGGCTGTTGCTTGAATATGAAGATCATATGTAAAGGATCTCGTTGGCGATCGTCGGCCGTTTGTGCGGAGCAACAATGCGTTTGTCGGTTGACAACGAGGACGCCCGTACGTTGGCCCGGCTCGAACCTCGGATAACAATGAGCAGCAACGCATAACAAAATAATAAATATGCGAATCACCGCTACTGTGTATCGTTGCAGTCGCCATCGCCATCGTCACCGCTGCTGCTGCTTCTTCTTCGTTTTCTTCTTCTTCTTCTCTTATTCTATTCACACACACACACACACACACGCAGCGATTGACTACAGAATCACAAGTTGATCGTGTGATCGTTACAACAGAGTAACCGCAGCAAAGCGGAGTCACTTCGACTGCAGCCGTCTTTGTTGTTGCTGCAGTGATCTAGTCCATGGTCCCGATTGCGTGGCCGCCACATCGATTGGGGTCTATTTATGAAGCGCAGCGCGGCCCGGTTTCGGACCCAAACGTGCGCATTGTTTTCGGCACGTTGCGGCGACGCATATTTTTGCCGATCATTTGGCGCGCTCTCTCTCTATCTCTCTCTCTCTCTATCTCTCTCTCCCGATCGCTTTCTCTCGCTCCCGAGTGATCGCGATTCGTGTACTGGTCCCGCCGGCCCCGTTCGGTATCATCGGCGAACACAGCTTTAAATTGGACAAAGATTATGCGTAATATTCTCCTTCTATTCTTCATTCGTTTCGTTTGTAGATTTCGTCTCTCATCGCCTCATCGCTCCGTCGTCATGTCGTCTGTATTCCTGGAGGATCTCCGCTGCGATCGTAGCGAGCACCTCATCAATTCCGATTTCGGTGTTCGGAGTGGCCGCCGTCCGTCCGGCAGCTTGTTAAATGCGCGGTGGCGAAATAATTTTTATGTCGTTAAGGTTTCATAACTTGGTAACTGTCCCATTGGCTTGTTTTGAGACCAGCTGTTGTTGTTGTTGTTGTTGTTGTTGTAGTTGTATTGTCCCTCCACTTTTCAGCAGAAGTTTGCGCATGCGGAAAGCGAATGTTTTGCTTATTAATTTAATAGCGAAACATGTACGAAGGAGCTGCAGAATGTTACGCAGCTCGTTTGGAGATCCGGCGAAATGGCCACGGAAGCGCTTCCAAGCCAACCGAAAGTCCAATTAGACGAAACAATGACTGCTGGCTTGTTTCGCGAATGAATCAACAGCGAGTGAGAGCGAGACAGAGGGAGAGACGGAGAGAGGGATATCGCGACACAGATTTATGTTGAGTGAGAATGACGCAAGCACGGGAGCTGATGAACTCAGACTCAGCGAGCAGATAGCAAGCGCTGGCAGAGTGGCATGCATTTCGATTAAAATGCCGGCTCATTCATCCGAATGTCGTCCGTCCGAATCTCAAAGGATTTCCTTTGTTCGCCGGCCCCGTGTTTGCGCCACGCTGCTGGCTGAGTTCGCTGCGAGTCCGCTGATGTTGTGATTTCATCTCCTCCTCCCTGCGGTCTTCCCTGCGCTCCTCCCTGCACCACCGACAGGGATTCACCGAAAGTGAAAAACGAAAGGCGAGCAGAGCTGCATTTGAAGTGCAACAATAAAACGCTAGCAGACGCTTTTTAATGTCCTTGAGTCCTTGGCGCGCGCTGCTCTCCGCAGACGAAATGCAATTTCAGCGCCATGCAATCATGGCCAGGAGGAAAGCCGCTCGTCGTCATCGTCGCCTCGTCATCTGGACATCATTTAATAATTCAAAACGCGTTAATGGAATTTTTAATGGCCACCACTTCAGCCGAATCGCCGAATACGGGAGGTTGCTGTGGGGCGGTGGGGCGGTGGGCGTGAGCAAGTGTTTGTAGGGTTACCTGCCATCAGAGAGAGCGTGTGTGTGTGTGTGTGTGGGTGTGTGAGTGGGTGTGTGTGTTAATAGAATGTAGGGTGGCAGAAGAGCTTCGAGGCAGGAGGCCAGGAGTTTAGCAGTAGTTTAGGAACTGTTCAAATCCCTGATCCGTGACAGGGTCCACAAATGCAACATTTAATTACATCGTGTAATTAATGCTGCTGCTTTTTTAATGCGGTTTTAATGCTTCCTTCTCAACATTCTTGCCAAGGAAGCCACAGCAAATGCTATTTTGGACATCCTTCAGCGCAACACGCAGACGCTTCCTGTGCTGTCGTCCTCATAATAAATGCATTAATTATGATTTCATAAAAATAATGCACGCAATGTTGTTGTTGTTGTTGTTCATGCCCCATACTTGTTAAGCCGGTAGCCGAGCTTAAGCCATGGCCAACACCAGCGCTCGCGTTGCCACCATCAGAGGCGGATGCCCGGAATTCCAAAGACGATGATTTATGCGCTTCTGTATTGAGATCTGGTTGCCCTGATCGAGGGCAGCCACCAGAGCTAAGACGCACTCAATGCGCATCATGGCAGAAAACAACCACAGACACAACCACAACCACAGCTACAAGCAGCAACAACCACAACCACAGGCAGCGACTACAACAACAGCTCACTTTGATTAACAGTGTGCGATCATGCGCAAATCAACGCTCGAATTTCGAGTGTGCAGCATGATCCTGGTGCTTCTGGTGGTCAAGCGGATGGATGAGGCTGCTGGACAAAAGGTGCCCACTTGGAGTCGTGTTGATGGCATCTACTGCAGGTGGTATTTTTTTGCATCGACAGAAACGCTTCGAAGAGAGTATAAGGAAGAGTTCAACAAATCACTCGTCGGCGAGCACGTCAGCGAGTGAGAGCGAGTGCGGGAGAGGGGGACATTCGATCGTTCCAAAAATTGGTCTCGTCCAAAATACAGTCTACTGAGATATCGATAGACTCTAGAAGTCACACGATATTCGATGAATCATCTCTCGTTGTGTCCGTCTCTCTTCCAGCGTCTGTCCATTGAAAGGCAGGCAGTTTTCTATGCTGGACAAGAAGATTATTTCACCTTCCTTATATTATTTAAGAACAACTTTTTTCCTGCGAAACTTTCAACTTTTACAAATCAGCAGCTGAGCAGCAGACAACAACAATAACAACAACAACAACAGGAGGAACCCTCACAGCCGCCGATCTGTCAACAGCTCGAATCCACGCTGCAAGGAATGCGCACCAATCATTCTTGAGCTGTGTTCAGTGACTCTTCTGTCGGGTTTTTTGCCGGAGTACGCTGTAGTTTTTGTTTCGGTTCGCTCGCTTTTAGTAAACATCGACGACATGTTGTTATATTTCTAAATTATGCAGCCGTGGATAAATGAAAAGTCAGGCTGGCCAAGACGAATGCCCGCCATTTCCATAACTTAGCATAAATATTTGTTAGATCCTGCATTGCGTGCATCCACAACATGTTGTCAATCATTTGTTGTGTTTACATACATTCGCCTTGTTCTCGTTCTGGAGATGTTTTTGCAATTCTAATGCGTTGTTTTCTCGTCGCCGGAGCGCTGTAAACATTCGCAGAGCCGCAGGACCGACATACAGCATTGTCTCTGAAAGATTAGAGTGTCTTTTGTTGGCACGGAGCGACCTGAAGCACTACTTGACTGATGCGCACTCTCCTCAATGGAAATGTCCACTGTGAGGATCACTGTACGAGCACACAACTCGTTTTAATGGCCACTACAGCAACATCATGTCTAGTATAGAGTCTAATTATGTGACACAGAGCGAAAGATGAAGTCTCATCTGGAAATTTCATCACATTTGGAAACTTCTTCACGATCAATGCTACGATCAGTGCTACGATCGGTTGAAAAGAAGCTCTACAGCACTCATCAAACTCGCACTTAAGATCTCAACTGAATGCAAGGCAAAGCAAAGCTGACAACATTTTCGCATCGGCAACATAATCAATGCATCAACTGACACGCCACATCATCGGGTCATGCATCAGTGACTCGCCATGCAGATCAGTGCGCCAGATCGGAGGAGACGGACACGTTTTAATGTGGGACAGGAACACCGAAAGCAACAACAACAACAACGACGGAGAAGAAAGAAAAGAACACGACAAAAAGAAGACAGCGAAAAGAAGAAGAAAAGAAGACTCTGAAATTCCAACAGGATTATGTTGCTTAAAATATTAACAAGATCATGACGTGATCGGAGTGGAAATCAAAATCGACAGGCGGCCGGTGGGGCGCAGGGGGGAAGGGGGGACGGGCCTCCGACCGGGGCACGGCAGACAACTTGACGACGGTGTGTGTACGACGAATTACGGCTAATTTGTGTTGATGTTGTTTAAGGCAGCCCAGCCGAAATGTGATCGATGCGCCGGCCGAGCAGACGATCGCATGTTCGCATGTGTGAAGTGCAGCTCACTGGAAACACAGAGTGTTTTCTCCGCACATCGTCTGTAATTTAAATGACATGGCAACTCGGAGCTCTGCTGAAACACCATCAGCCGCAGTTTTGGCAGCCTCCGCAGGCAGGCGCGGCATATTTTGTGGCCTCCTCGGGGGGCTTGAGTGGTACATGAGAGGTGATAGTTTTCAGATGAGTCTCTCTCTCTCTCTCTCTCTCTCTCTCCTTGTGCCCTCTATTTAGCTCACTCTCATAGCATGCTTTCGTCTGTCGCTTTTTCGCTGTATCGGTCGCTAGACTGACCGACTGTTGATACATACAGTTTATCGTAAATTGTCTCGAAATGAGCAATTAAAATCGCAGCCCCTTCCGCCCTCCCGCCCGCCCTCCAGCCGGCACCTCAGGTTGGCCGCAATTATGGCCAATCTTCATTTGCAACTGCCAGGGCATCGCTATTAACGTTTTTATTCCTTATCAGCGTTATTTATCGCTGCCGGTGCTCTGTTTATACGGAAATTAAAGTAAGCCGGCCATAAAGCCACCGTGTGGCCGATTCTGCAATTATTTCGATATTTATTAATTGGCCAAATTGCTTTTTTCCATACTAATGAATGGGTTTTTTTGTGTATCGCACATCTGCTCCTCGTGTTTGCCTTCGCTGCGACCTTCGCCGCTGTGTTCCACTTGTTTACATGTGGCAACGCTGCAGCGCGAGCTGAAATGTGAATAAAAATCGCCACCGCGCTGAAATTAATCCACATCTCATGTTCAGTGACAGTTTAATGTTCACTTTATCTTAATTAAACGAAATAGTTGTGTGTTTTGTAATATATGCCATAAACTAGTTGACTGTAAAGTTCCAATATCATGGAAAGACGAAGAACGGAGAACGGAGAAATAATTTAAGGACTACGTGAGATGAGAACAAATTTGAGTCGAAGACAGAAACTAAGATTATCTCGGAAACGCGTCTCAACCCAATTTAATGGATCAACGATTCGGATCTCATTGAAAATATGTACGTGGTTTTACGATAACAGCTTTTATGATGGCAATAATTTAGACAACCCTTTAAGAAGGGGTGGAGAAGCTGAAAATGCGTTTATCTGCTCTTCCATCTCACACACAGCCAGATATCCGGAGTCTTCTCCCTCATTTGAATGCAAATCTTCACCCTCGTTATTCTCCATTCCAGGCCGTTTCATTGCCTAAATTAGCACCGAATTAACGACTCCAGCCGACCGCCAAACTGGCCGAAACTAGTTTATTCCCTTGTTTATTCCCACGTTATGATATAAATTAGTTACCAACAACAACAATTCATATATCGTATATGGTAAGCAGCAGATCTGGGAATTTATTATGAACTCCGAAGCAATAAAAACCGCCCGCACGGCCATAAAACGAACTTAACGACGCCATCAGCTGACGTTAACTCAAAGATCCCGAGTAGAAGCAACAAAAGGGGAGAAATTCCACAAATCTATAAGAAATCATAATTAATTGCTGTCATTTCTAACGAATTAAGAGCGAGTCCCGCACCGGGAGTCGCTGCGGCGGACTCGACGGCGGCCGGCTCAAAAGTATGGCCAGCAACTGAACTGGGCTCCCAAAGCCGAAAGTAGTGTAGGTGCGCCTGACGGTTGCCAGGCGGACAGGGCTACCTACGTCTCTACCTGTAAGCGTTCGGTAAGCGCTTCCCTAACGACGAACGCACGCTGGCCGGCGTCGATGACATCCGAACAAATAACTTAATTATGCGATATACTCTCCGCTGCAGCAGAAATGAAGCTCCGCCGATTTGTCGGGTTTTCTCAGAAGAAATTAGCGAAAGCTGCTTTAAATGTTGACCGCAAATTCGGCCGGGAAGCACCGAAGCGTTCCCAGCGCAGAAACTGAATCAGAGGCTACTTTTGTTTAATATTTTTGCTTATGGTTTTGTTTTTCTTAAATGTATTAAGTTTTTAACATCTTCATTTTGCTGCTTTTGACAGCAATCGATGAACCCACGCAGAGGCGGCGTGAATTTCACAGCCTGACATGAATTCAAGCTGATCGCGATGTTCCTCAAGTAACGCGGCCCACTGGCCCCGATGCCGCCCCCCTTCTGTCCGCACCTGGCAGCCAACAAAGTTACTGCTTTCGGCCAAGTTTCCATGCCGAATTTGCATGTGCTGCTCTGGTTGTTTGATGAGCTCATTAACGACACGTGTTTCGAGTGGTAAACAACCTCCATCGTGGCCCCGAAGGTTTCTCCTGATCGCTGCGATGGAGTCTCGTGAATCTTGATGGCACTTTAATTACGATCACGTCTCAAGACATGCAACTAAATATTCAATATGATTGCGAAATCTTAGTTAATTATCCAAACACAGGCGAGTCTTCAAGAAGCGTACCAAAACTTAGAGGATTTCTGAGTTTTTTCCCTCACACGATCAGTTCTCTAAAAGTTTAGAAGACAATCGAACTTTTGCTGGTTTTTCGGTGATGCAGATTCGTATACAAGTTGGTCTGTCTTTCGTTTCGTCGTTACATCAAATGTTTTTATGTTTATTTTATTTCAGCTAAATTGAACGCCTTTCCAGCGAAGACCCCGCTTCGATTGTGGCCAGGATGGCGATAATAATAAAGATGATGGAGATGACGATGATGCCACAGAGATAAACACTCAGATAACAACCAATCCGACAAGATATTTCGCCGCGGGATATTAAAAGTGATCATGCCAAAAGTGACCACAGCGCAAGGATGCCTCCTCACTCTACGCTTTGCCATTCAGCCAGGTCCTGACCATCATCATCATCATCGTCGTCGTCGTCGTCGTCGTCGTCGTCGTCGTCGTCGTAAAGAGCAACCTGAACAACAACAACACCAACAACAACAGCTTGAACAACAGCAGGAGGGAATCTCTAAGAGCCCCATCTGCCCCACGTAATTTTGTGGCGTTTTTATGCGGAGCGCTACACTGAGATTTGAGAACCGTATAAAACTGGTTCGAGCGAAATAAAAACCATGGCGACGGTTATAAATTCAAATGCAATTTTAATTATTTTAAAGTACATACTTACGCGTAGTTTATGGAATTATGTACCTCATGTAGGTACACGGACGATAATGGGTCTAGAATTTTTCCATAGATGACTTGTTGTCCATAAACTCTGCGGTGACAGTGTTTGTGGCAGCTTTCTGTGTCAACGTTTGTCAGCGCAGCAATGACAGCATTTACAGCGTTTTTACGAGACCTGCCCAAAAGCTTTTAGCTCTCTGAGTGTAAAAGAATGTTAAATACATTTGTCAATCTGGACACGGTTTAAAAATACCACGTATTCGATTAGAAATGGCGTCTGTGGGCTGAAGTCAGGTGGTGTGGTCGGTGTGGACACCGAGATAAAGGCGAGATGAGAGCCGAGCAGCGGACTCTTAAATTAAACGATCCTCCATCTAAACGAATCCATTAAGTAGATAAACACTCGCAACGAGGAGCAGAAGAGACGACTTCGAGACGAAAGACTTCAACACGAGATGGTTTTCGAGACCTTCAAATGGAAATTCGTGGACCAAAGATCATAAATTGACACTGTACAGCACTCTACCCTCATTAATGGGGATTTCTTGAGGGTACAGACACCTCGACAAACAAATCGGCGATGAAATCGGCCCCGAAATCATCGATTAATGCACATACTCGTAGACCATCCCTTGCAATCACTGGAAAGGCATCCGGATACTCGAACATGCTTTGAGTCGCCACCGTAGAAACACCTGCCAATTAGATGAGCCACGTATGTCGGTGTAGTTTGTGGGTAAACTTGTCCATTTCTGCGGTAATTTGAAACCACATCTTGGCTAATTGAATACACTCTCGCACACGTGCCACAGTGCTGCAAACACTGCCATATGGTTAGCTTATACTACGTTAGCTCATTGTGTCCTAAGGTCCTGTCTGAAAGGTCACCAGAACCGGCAAGGAAACGCTTAATGAATTTCGAACGCCGAGTCTGCGGTCGACTCTGTCGCCGAGCCGTCAATCCCTCATCAAATTTCGCATGCAGTACAGTCGCCGATGATTGACATCTGCAGACCCGGCACAGATGCGCCATTCATCATCGTCGTGACTGCATTTTAATCCGAAAATTGCAACATTAAACTTGCATAATTCGGGTGCAGTGGCAGTGGCAGTGGCAGTGGCAGTTGCAGTTGCAGTGGTTGTCAACATGTGGAGCAGCCACTCGACTGGCCTGGCAACGGATGGCCACGCAGATCCTTCAGTGGATTTTATATGCATGCAATATTTTAACATATCGCATTGTAAACGTTGATGAATTCCTGATATCGAAAGCGTAGCGTGTCTGAGTTGTTGGTGGAAGTCGAAGAAAGACGGCGGCGGGGGGTCTTCGATTTCGATCAGTTTTTCCTGTCTTCGATCCCGAATCATCTGACCTCCTTGCGACTTGTTTTGCACCCAGACTCCAGAAGTAAATTAATATAAAGACACTCGACACAGGGACACACATGGACACACACAGGGACACATGGACACATCCTTATATGCATCTAAGTACACACACACACACTTACGTCTGGAGCTTCAAATGTCAAAATATTTAACAAGATGTTCAGCTCAAGAAATAGCAGTTTCGTTCTTCTTGCTTCTCGTTGCGTCTCTTTCTGTTCCTTTCTGTGCACTGTCAGAATCCTTCAAAGCCATTTGATAACCTCTTCTGAATGAATGAAGTATCCTTTCGTTGCGCTTCCGCACGAATAACGAAACCTGACAAAGTGTAAAGAATGGCGAACAATCACAGCGTGAAATATTCAAAAATTATTATGAGATCTCATTAAACCCCGGGGAGGAGATGCCAACGTGCCAACATGCAAGCGACGGGGAGGAAGGAAGGAGAAGACGACGACGCCCGACTGGAAGACGGACGCGTCTTGGGCCTCAACCACTCTGGCTGTCAGCGGATGTACGGACAGCAACATGACAGTGTTGAAAGTATTAAAACAACAGCAGGCAAATGCAGCGTATTCTTTAAATTAAAGATGGCACCGACATAACATTTTAATTAAAGAAGGGTTGACTGACTGAATACACACGATATAAAGCGTTAAAAGGCAACAACAACAATAACAACAAACACAACAACAACAATAACAACAACAACAACCACAAAAATGGAAGAAGAACAAGAAACACAAACTAGCAACTGGAACGAACAACTTGAAAAATTGGGTTCATCAAAAACGAAACAACAAAATCGAAGCAGGAGATACTCAAGGGTACTCTGTAAGCGAAAGAAATGAGACAGCAACAGACGAAAATGCGAAATGATTAAACAAAATTAGCGATGTGTTCAAAGCAGCTTTTTAAGTGGATTACGCCAGCGAATTCGTTTGATGGACGGTGGCTGGTTTGAAGGCGATGAAGCTGGAGCTCGTAAAATGTGCCAGAACTTATGTAAGAGCGAGAATAATCCTCTGTCTTAAGCTAAGCTAAGCTCCATAACCCGGCAACACCTTTTTACTGCATGAGATAAGATAAGATAATAAATAATTGATACTTTATAGTGAACAAATAAGAGGAAAGTAGTTCTTTTTTCCGTCTTCTTTTAAGTGTTTTTAGGTTTATAATACAAGTATTTATTGTATGTATGCCTGTATGTCTGTCTGTATGTCTATCCAGCTCAGTTCACAAGCGTAGCTACTGGAAGCCACAAAATAGATTCACAGCTCGAGCTCATTACGAAGCCTCACTGCGGCGAGAGAGAGAGAGAGAGAGAAACTACTAAAGAACACTTAAAACAAGTCTTCAACAACAGCACCACCAACAACAACAACAACAAGCGCAAGAACAACATGAAGCAGTCATGTTGCTTGCTGTAAGTGTTAACGTAGAGCAAGTCTAACTAACGTCTTAATTTGCACAAATTTAACTCCGGGCAATTAATAATAATACTTAGTTTAAGCCAACAACTACAAGGGGCCACATACTCCGCTCTAAATGAGAGCCATAATGAGCTCAAGAAAGCCGTAAAGATAAGAAACCAAGAGTAGATAATCTTCCCCCCCCCCCTCCCCTCCCTCGGCCTCTTTTAGTGTGGAGCACCGAATTCAATCCCAGAATTCAATGCGTGAAATTCGCATTAAGCTGAAATTTAAATCTCTCCAATTCGTGTCGTCTTTGTAGCTATTTTATTCGGAATGTTTTCCAATGAAGCCTCTTCTAATAAGGAACCTCAAAGCAGGTCGACCCAAGGAACCAAAAAAAAAACAATAAAGTAAAACAACGGTAGTTAGATTCAGCTGCATTCGGACTGGCCACCGATCTTCTTCTTGTTCTCGTTATGCTCCTTGTTCTTCCGTCCGCTCACTATTTTACATTTTCTTTATGTGTAGCATAAAATTTCGCAGGCTGGAAATAGAAAAGTCTTGTTAAGTCCAAATCGAAAATAATCGCACTGGATATGATGTCGCCGGCCGTCGCGATCACAATTTGTACAAATTTCCATTTTTGGTCAATTGCTCGTTCGCTGGTTCGCCGGTTTGTCGCCCGTTCGGTTGTGTTTCTTGCTTTTCGAACAGAAATCCTCCAATTCGAGCATACATTTTCGACACAGCAGGCACTCAACATGGCAATTACAATATGCTAAGTCGATCCAATACACTTCGGGCCGGAATACGCGCTCAAAATTGTCAAAGTGTGTGGAGAGTGAAAAGTTCAAGTTCGATTGCTTTAAATTATCGAAAAGACAGCCAGAGGCAGTATATACAACTTGTTTTCCCCCGGTCCGTACCGTCGACAGTAGCAAAGCTTGAAAAGATCCCTGAAAAAAAAAGAAAAGAAAAGAACAGAAAAGAACAGAAAAGAAAAGAAAAGAAAAGAAAAGAAAAGAAAAGAAAAGAAAAGAAAAGAAAAGAAAAGAAAAGAAAAGAAAAGAAAAGAAAAGAAAAGAAAAGAAAAGAAAAGAAAAGAAAAGAAAAGAAAAGAAAAGAAAAGAAAAGAAAAGAAAAGCAAAGAAAAGTAAAGTAAAGAAAAGAAAAGAAAAGAAAAGGAAAGAAAGGAAAAGAAAGAAAAGAAAAGAGAAGCGAAGAAAAGAAGGAATACTGGAGTAAGTGAAGGCGATAAATTCAGATCCTTAATAATTTGATTGCTTTTGCTAGAACGGGAACAGAATTCATTAAAATTTCTGCTGAAAGTAACGGACTCATAGTATAAAGTATTTTCGCCATTCTACTTTATTTAGTGCTCTATACAAACAGAAACTTACTGGAAATGACGACAATGAAAAGCGTAATGAACTGTTATTAGAATCTACTATTTATTGAGGTGCGGTTCAGAGGATGAAGGATAAGCGTACATGTCGTGTATAGCGAATTATATTGCTGTCATGTGGAGTGGTATTGAGATTATAGAGATCTTAGTGATAATGGCGATATAGAGCCTGCATATCTATAATAGAGGTCATATTTATTAAACAATACTTCATTTTATTACTAATAGAAGATAAGTAACTATACAATATATACTATATAACACTTTTGTAAAAGCCCTCACATGTTTTAAGATTTCGAAAGAAGGAACAACATTCTTTTTATGGACGTTTACAACTGGAATTGCGACAAAAGTTTCAAGGTTGCTTAAGTTAGAATATTGCAAAAGTACACATACACACACATACATACTTGCACACATACTTGCATGTGTGTCTCTGTATACGTATGTATGAACAGAAATGCAGCAAAATCCACACACGGTATGATCGCAGCTGAAAAATGTTTAGACTTGTAAATTCATGACAAATCCACGCGCGCCGGATGCGTTACTCTGTCGTTGAGGAACAAAGCTGTCGTTGTTCTTGTTGTTGTTGTTGTTGTTGTTGCTGTTGCTGTTGTTGTTGTTGTTGTTGCACTGTTGTTTTACTTCAAGCAGAGGCACCCAAAGTTATGCATTGATTCTGAACATCTTCCGCCAGCAATGAGTTGCCTCAACTATTTCGCAATTCCTTCGCCGTTGAGGAGCATTTGCCTGCTTCGAGCAGCAGCACCAGCAGCAGCAACAACAAGAGTCGCCCTCGATGCGCCGGAGTTAGTAGCGAATCTGTAGAATTATTCCAATGAAGGAAGGAGGAGGGGTGGGGAGGGGGGGGAGTAGAAGATGGAGAAGCCGCACCACCAACGGCACCAACAACAACAGCCGCAGCAGTCAAGAATTCCAATAACTTTGGTTGCTGCGGCATCGCTTGACGTATAGCTGGCCGTTGGGGGAAATCGTAGACTTAATTGCAGCAAGAGTGGCAGCAGCAACAACAGCAGCAGCAACAGTAACAACGGCAACAACAGCATGAATATAGACAGAGAGAGAGAGAGAGAGAGAGAGAGAGAGAGAGAGAGAGGAACATCAGCAACAACAACAGCACTGGCCAAGTGTAAGCGACCAGAGCCAACTCCAGTAGCTGATGTTGTAGTTGCTTATTGTTGTTGTTGTTGTTGTTGCTGTTGCTGTTGCTGTTGGGTGCCGGCGCGGTTGCGGGTGCGGCGAGAATCGAGCAGCTTGCAATGTCGCGCATGCGCACCGCATGTTGCACGCTGCCGCTCCGTCGTCTTCTATGCTGGCTCACGTACTATCTGCGGATTTCGAAAAATTGTCACTTAATTGCATCGCGAACGTGATCAAAGTATTTTTGTTTAGTATTCAATTCTCTTTAGATTTGCCTTCCTTCCCGCCATCCTGCCATCCTGCCTGCCTGCCTGCCTGCCTGCCTACCAGCCTAGCTGCCTGCTGTCCCTTAAGACGAGTAGTCATCGATGGATGCCGTCGTTTAGCCTCGGCTCCTTGACTTGTTTTGTGCGTCGCAGATTATCTGCCTTTTTATCGGATTTGTCGCTATTCGGCTGTTGAAAGATGGAAGCTCATCGCGAGGAAGTGATCTCAATAGTGATCAGCGAAGCGATGATCGTCGTCTGAATCCTAATCGACTGCGCTGAGTTTTCGATGCTTGCAGGTTTCCAGTGCGATCTGCAAGAAGTTCGGACAGAAAACAGACCGCGACGTTGACTCATTAAAAGTGAGTACATGGTTTTTCATTCACCGCTTAAAGGAGGTCATGATTAATCACTAAATAATCATAAGAATTGAATGGAATGTTGAAAACCTAAAAGAGAACCTTATTTCGAAGACTTTCTTTAGAAGCTGTGATGTCAATAGAATCGAATAACTTGAGCACAAGACTTATTTTACTCTCTTTCTCGCGGTTAAGTTTTGAGAATGGAATTTTAATGATGTTGACATTTTGTTGCGTGTTTTCTACTTTTGATTTGCTTTCGGACTTTTTTACTTTTGATATTTTCTGTTTATTCCTTTGAAATGAAGTGATGTCCATTAATTTTAGTCTCTCAAAGGAAAAATATAAAAATATTTGTGTTTACTAGAAAATCTTATCGCGTAAACAAGTTTATTATTTTTGGCAGCAGAATTTTGATCCGTTTCATAGACTTCATGGAGACGCTTCTGGATGCAAAGGAATTAATTACGTAATCTTTGTTTTCGTAGCAGAGAAACGATTCTCAATCTGCACGCATTCAATGTAATAACAATCGAGAAGAAGAAGAAGAAGAAGAAGAAGCAGCATCAATAATAATCCACTCTCATTTAACGCAATGCAATTTATGCACTTTTGCTAAGCAACCCACACGACGTCGCTGCTGCGGCCCACATGCAGCCAACTACGGCAGCAGCGGAGTGCAGGGCAGCCAACTGCGAGCCATTGACAGCTGCTTAACGAAAGCCCCAGCGACGAACTCTCATC
This sequence comes from Myopa testacea, assembly GCA_949629155.1. NCBI lineage: Eukaryota > Metazoa > Arthropoda > Insecta > Diptera > Conopidae > Myopa > Myopa testacea. Next base: position 32,371,632 of record OX451348.1, read on the forward strand.
GCGGAGTGAAGTGGAGCCGAGCGGAGCGGAGAAGAGAAGAGACAACCATTTATTGTCGGTTAATATGACAGGCGAAATTCTGGCGCTGACATCGAAAGGGAGAGTGAGTCGAGAGAGAGACAGAGAGCCAGAGTGTGGGTTGATATCGACTAACCAAGGGCACAAGTTACGAGCTCACTTAGCTGTTAGCAGGCCGAAGCCATGACCATGAAATCCTTAGAGTCCAGTCGACAATGCAAAGTGAAGTCCAGTTAATGTTATCGAACCGATGCAGGGGCCAAGGAGACTCGTGGGGGTGGACGATCCCTCTGGAAACCAGTGACGAAGAGATTACAAAGTGGTAACATTCGATTGCATTCACGACGATGATACGACGATAAGCATGGCAAGCAATCTAATTGAATTTCCACATAAAAGGACACATTGCAGACTTTACGAGCCTCCGGGTGAAATGCATTAAATGCCGGGTCGCTCCAGAAAGCAATCATCATCGGAACGAGTGGGAAGGCAGAAGACAACGCAACTTACTGCCACAGAATGCAGTCAATAAACTGACAGAAGATTAAAATTAAAGCTTCATAACTCCATGAATAATTTACTATAAATATCAACAACAACAACAACAACCAGTGACATCAGTAATAACCTAACAACAAATACAACAATAATAACAACAACCACAAAACACATTCTACAGCCAACTTGTCTAAAGAGCTGCCATTTAGCTTTGAGCTATTATTACAACAAATCAGAATGTCTATTATGTACACAAACCTCTCTGCCTCTGCCTTTCCTCCGCTCCACACCCCCCTCCGTGCAGTTCGATGGTGCTACTGATAGTATGCTTGCTTCATTGTGTCTGTCTGTCTGTCTGTCCATTAGATGAGCCCGACAGTTCGAAGACAGTTAATAGCATGGTTGCAGTTGCTTCGAAGGCGAACGTACGATTTTCTAAGCAAGTTTTTCCAATTTATTTGACAGCTCCGGATTAACCGGGCTCGAAATCATGTGTTTCAATAGAGAATAACACAGTTTTTCCGAGGAAAACAAACGGAGGATAAAATAAATAAATATAGTAGAAACACGAGCAGCATATTAAACATAAATTAATGAATAAAGGATTTCGATAAACCCAGAGTAGTTGAGTAGAAATTTATTAGTATAGACGATTTAATTGTAAAAGGACACGATTTTAGGGATCACAGGGAACAGAGTCAAGACTCATCTTCTCCGGTCTTCTGTTTTTCATCACTGCGATGGCAGAATTATGAAAGATCTTCCTTTTAGAGAACGATTGTATATATTCGGACATCTACAGATGAATCTAAACGGTGCATTTAATATTTTCTCTATCCACATGAGAATTGATTTAATCACTGTCCTTACTTAGCATTAAATAAACTGAAGAATCACTAAATATTTGTGCAGTATACTATTTAGTGTCGTCTCTTAATTAAATCGCTAAGCAAACATCGCGGAAGTGGAATTTTTATGCATGCTCATGTCATAGTCATCAAATGTGACAACAACAACGACCATAATAATAACGATTACAAGGAACACGCATTTCTAGCAAGTGTAAAACTGAAAATACTCTTGTACTCTCACTCTTACTCACCGTAGTTCATTCCTCATCCTCATCCGCATCCTCATCCTCATCCTCATTCCTCATCCTCATCAGCTTACAGGTACAGAGTATCCCAAGCATGTTACGCTCAAGCAACTCAGCGGGACCGCGCTGTGCACTCGATGCCTGGGGGCAGGTTGTTTCTTCTTCTTCTTCTTCTTCTTCTTCGTCGTCGTCGTCGTCGTCTTCTTCTTCTTCTTTTTATTTTCCATGGCCTTGGAATCCTGCTGTTGTGACACAGAGATTTTGCTGCTTTTTACATATTTATTTACAACTTTTAACCTCATAATTTGAAGGAGGAAATCGTAAAATTCGGTGAGAAGAGCCAAGTAATCGTTCGTTTTCCTGGAGTTCGTCGTTAGTTTTTCATGTCTGCCTCAACTTGAGAATGAACTCATCCTGAAAAAAATTAACGATGAGCAAAATCCACTTTCCTCAGTTTATGATGAGTTGTTGGAGTAGAGAAGAATAGAATAGAATAGAGTGGAGTATAGTAGAGTAGAATAGAATAGAAAAGAATAGAGTAGAGTATAGAGTAGAATAGTATAGAGTACAATAGAATAGAATAGAGTAGAGTAGAAAAGAATAGAGTAGAGTATAGAGTAGAATAGAGAACAATAGAATAGAGTAGTATAGAATAGAGCCAAGTAGAGTAGAGAGAAGTGAGTAGAGTTGCCTTTTACGTGGATTCAAAACAATGGAACTAATTTGACATGCTGTGCACAGACGTAGTCTATTCTATCGTTGAGTACTGCTCAAGTAGGATCAGACTTCCACTGAGTTTTGATGTTGTTGGTGGGCTCTTCTTCTCGAGATGGCCTTTTAAAGGTGCCATCATACCAAAGACCGTGTTAACAAGCCACAATTTCTGTAGAGTGAAATGCAAGCAATAATAATAATGAAGTTGCTATGCGGTGGTGGCGTCAACAACAACAACAACAACACCAACAACCACAACAAAAACCTTAACAATGCCTAAGTGAGCAGCGGCAAAAATAATTACTAACTTCAGTCCAGAGACGAAGCCAAGACGAAGACGGAGATGGTTAAGTTAATGGAACTTCCTGCCATGATTAGCTCTGGGTTGGGTGTAAATGTCTTCATTGAGCCAGCTTGAAAGACGAAATACCAGGCAATACAGCCAAGCAGGTGTTTTCTGGTGTTCCTGCTGATTTTCCTGCTGTTTTTCCTGCTTGATTTTTCGGCAATTTAGGAGATAATTAAGCAATTTTGCCATCTATGATGGGAACTCGCTCGAATAGAAGAAGAACTCTGAATTTCTGATGAGAGAGAAGATCCTTGAGATGGACTGAAACGATTTTCGAGACAAAGATGATCACCGAGGATCTGCTTCTAGCATTCACTCTATTGAAACTCCTCTGGTGTCTGTCTCTTAATTTATCCACTGCGATCTTGGGCTTGTCGCCGTTGCTTCTTCACTTTCATGTTGCGGACACATGTTGATATCTTCATTCAATTCTACAAGCGCCAAACATTCGAATTTGTGACTTTTTAATGTACTTTTTTAGCGTTGTTGCTGTTAGGATTCTGCTTTAAAAACTCACCCATTCACCCAGTCATGTGCGCAAGTTAATCCTTGTTTTCAGCCGGTGCTGGCCAAGATGAAGCCTGTGAGTGGCTTATTTGCTTCTTTCTCGTCGTTTTGTTGGTTTTGGCTTTTTTCCACCGAAAATCGTGACTTCATCAGCATATATGAGCAACAACAACAACAACAACAGCGTCAATAGCACCAACAACAACAACAACAACAGCGTCAACGACGACAGCGTCAACAGCAACAACAATCATACGGTAACCCAAATCAATTGATGCTGCATTTGCCACGAATGAAGAAATATTTTTGGCGAATTCCATGTAAAACGAGGGGACCAACAACAAAACTCAAGCTGTCTCTGGTACCCTCATCGCGCCATGATTCGTAAAATGTTGATCACTCTGCTGTTCGAATGTTTATAATCAATCCTTATAAAATATGTTCTCATTCTCAGGTTTCTACAAGTATATTGTATCTTCAAATGAAAGAGTTAGCTTTAGCAGAATTTAGCGAGTATTTTTTGCAGATTGTAGCGAGTAAATCTTAACAGATTTCGTTGTCAATAAACAGCAACTCCGTTGTTAGTTGAAGCAATTGAAGCACTCGCTTGAATTGCGTTCGATCGCATCTTAAGTGTGCTTGAGGAAGAGCAGGAAAAATCTATATTTTTATTGGCTTGCTGCAAGTAACAACAACTGGGAACTGATAACTTATTTTCGCTTGATGCCGCTGCTCGCATTCCGTGAAGTTTTCACCTGGTTCCCGGGCGCTTTTGTAGCTTTTGTCAGCCTAACAAATTCGCATAATAAATACACTTAAGCAGATAGAGTGTGGCTTGTCTAACCGCTATACAGGGTGTTTACGCGTTCGTATCCCCTTCTGTTGTATTGTCAATGAATTCGAGGAGGTCCTTGCGAGAGATTCTGAAATTGTGGCTAAAATAAACTCGCCCATTGGATTGCTTACACTCGAACGTCATCTCGTCGCTGTACTGAATCACGGCATCCACTCCGAATGCCGCAAATCAGCCTGTATTCCTGCTTAACTGAAGCAGCAGCAGCAGCAGCATCGTCGCTCTGGCAGCGCGTTATTTTTGCGTGCTTTTAATTTCGATCTCGTTGCGGTTCGTTTTCTGTCTCCTTTCATTGGGTTTCAATGTGTGTTTGCATTTTATAGCTTTTTATCCTAGACAAAGTGACGTGTGTTCTAGATACGAGCTCGAAATTACTGCACACATGCACAGCATTCATTTCATTTGTGCAGCGATTACCGAAGCGATGCCGCAGCACGTGTGTGTGACGTGTTGCTGGTTGTTTTCCTCTGCGCACGCGGGTGAAGCCCGAAACATCATCCTGCAGAGTGTTCCTTCACATCATCGCCATGATCATCGCCATCGTCATCGTCATCGTCATCATCGTCGCCATGATCATCGCCATCGCCATCACCATCGTCCTCATCATCGTCATCATCGTCGCCATCACCATCGTCCTCATCATCGTCATCGGCATCCTCGGCACCGTCATCTTCAGCGCCTCGATCGCCATCGTCGCCTGCTCCATAAAGAATGCCATTTTATTAGCTCGTGTGCTGGGACCATGTGAAGCTTTTGCTTTTAAAAGTGTTCCCATGTTCTGATAGCCACGCTATCAGTGGCCCAAGGAAATAAATGTGGCCCATAGAGATTAGGCCACAACTACTAGCAACAGCCAGCCAGTCAGCCAGCCAGCCAGCGATCTCCAGTCGCCCAGCCACATGGACCGAGCGACCCTTCAGCGCCGTGTTCGGAGCGCGAAGGTTCCGGACCGCAAACTTGTCCAAAATATTATCTGCAGCTCTCGAGTGAGACAGGGCTTTATTCTTCGCATATGTTCGCATTGTTATTTTGACTTATTTCGATAAAGGTTGCTGTTATTTTGTTGCTGTTGCTGCTGCTTTGTTGCTGTCTGTCTGTCTTTTCTGCTGTCCGCTCTTCACTCTTTCCGCTGTCCGCTTTTCGCTTTTCGCTTTTATGCAAAAGTGTTGACGTGACCCCAGATTGACCCAGAATACCTACCCACCTACCAGCCACGAAGGTTTGTTGTAATTTCGCTGCAATCACTTCGAACGACGCACGGTTATCGGACACTCTGCTGGCGTGAGAAGGGTGCAGCTATCTTTGGTCAGAGGGTAACGAAGCGAAGGTGCCCGAGACGATTTCCAGTTTGGCTCTTAGTAACACAGAACCAAGCTGATGCAGTGGGCCAGCCGTTTTTCAGGGCGATCCACTGATCGTGTGCGACTCTGAGCACAAGATTCAATTAAGTTTAAATGAAGCCGAAGATAAGACCAGAAAAAGTGTTACCTTGGGACTGACGGGACCGATTTACATGCGATTTACTATAACAGAAGTGAAGATTTCAGAAGCGGCTTCTAGTAGATTGAAACTAAAGGGTCTCTGAAGAAAGTAGGGGCTCCTAAAGTGTAGAATGAAAGGAGCCTCGATCGTCTGCTGGAAGCTTCAAATGAATATCGTGCGAATAAAGAAGAATACGACAAAAAAATAAAAAATACGTTTAAAGAGAATACGTATAAAGAGAACAGATTTAAAGACTAAAGAAGACTTTGAAGACTCTAAAAACTACTAAAAATAATCTAAAAGTACTGAAAATACTAAAAACTTGGCTTCATTTGCTGATTTTTACGGTGGATTACTTTTCTTAGAAAATTGTTACCTGGACAGAAGAGGATTCAGCAAGCGACTCTGGAAATATTAACGAAGTGACTGCGAAAACCCGGAGTTCTTCGTACAGTTCTCACACACGCACAGCGCCACGCCCACACGTGCACACACTCCCACAAGTCGTTTCTCCGTTTAAGCGGAAGAATATTAAATAAAGTCATTAAAAGCTGCGCGTGTGGTGCAAATAAAACGACTCCGCGAAGCTGCAAATTATAAGCAACTCCGTTTACTTTTTTGCGTTACAGAAACTCGAGAACCCGGCGACTCAGACGCGGACTGTCAGAGAGTGACGCCTGACGACAGACAGACAGGGCGGGAGGGAGGTTACGCAGGGGGCAGGAGCGTGCTTTCGGGAGGCTAGAAAAAACCTTGAAGTTTATTCGAAAAAAAAACAGCCATGGATCAAAAAAATCACTACTACTACTACTAGATAAAGATAACCAACAACTGAGAGCAACAAATAATGATCTGGGAAGATTAATGGCACTCCTTTTAGTATTGTTTTTGGAGTCCCCCCCCCCCCTCCCATTTTTTGTGCTGTTCTAGAATAGTGTGGCAACTCCAAATCGATTTCGAAAATTACGCGCACTCCGACAACAACAACAACAACAACAACAGGATTAACAACAGAAAATTGGTTAAAGAAAAAAAATAGGGACGTGCAACAAAATAACGTCGATCACGCGGCGCAGAGTTACCAACATAATAACACTACTTAAACTCTTGTGCAATAAGTGCAAAAAGTGATCTCACATGCACACACACACACACACACACACAAACATAGCCGAATACCCACGTATTTGTTGTAAATATCCACAAAGGCAGTCAGTTTAAAGAGCAAACTTGGGAATATTAATGAAACCAAAGAAATGCAACCCAGATCACTTTGCCACATCCCAACACTTGGCAACTCTGATCTGTCTGTCTGTCTGTCTCTCGCTCTACCCCCCCTCCCCCCTCTCTCTTCACCTCTCAGATGCAGAAGCATGTTTTATTTTTTTAACTTACAATTTAATGCATTTAAAATGTGCAACACGGCAAAAATTGTCATCGCAGCAACAGCAGCGAGTACTTGTTCTGTGCTGCTCCTCTGCTTCTCTTCTCCTCCTCTTCTTCTTCTCCGTTGTTTTGCTACTGCTGGTTGTTGGCTGGTGCATTTTTAATAAAATAATTTTTAAGCCTGCAGCATCAAGCAGCAGCTCATCTATCAAAGTCTCTGCGACGCGGCTGCGACTGCTGCTGCTGCTGCTCCATTCGCTGCTGCTGCTTCTTCTCCATTCGCTGCTGCTGCTGCTGCTGAATCTGCTGCGCGTGCGTGCCAAGTTTTTCTCTGCCCGTCTGTTCGTCTACTCGCACAAAAGACACAAATAATACGGCGACACGAGCAAGAATTCTTCTCGAATACTTCACTCAAGAGTCAGGAGGCTGTTGTATTTAGCCACCAGTCACAAAAGGCCACAAATTATTGCATTTATTATTATTATTATTAGTTTTTCAGAATTAAAATTCTGCACACCTTAAAAAAAATTGATGACATTCAAGCACGCTCTCCCTGGTTTAACCCATCGCTCGCTCTCTCTCTCTCTCTCTCTCTCTCTCTCTCTTTAATTATTTAATTTTAGTAACGCTTCTTAAATCGGCTTCTGATTAGAAATTCGAACGCATGATTTCGGTATTTAATCCATCCAATTAGTAGCTCAACGACGATTGTTTTCCGCTAAAATGCCAGCAAAACTCATTCAAATACACAAGAGTCAATAATTCCCGTTAATATAGAAAAAAATGGTGGTTAAAAATCACCCAAAAAAATGACTGCTAAGAAAGGGGGAAAACTTTTCGAGTTTCCCCACGACTCAGTCAACTTCAGAAGCAGTCGTGTAGAAAAATTAACCAAAATAACAGACGAAAATTAAGAAAGAGGAAGAAGAAGAAGAATAGGAAAACACAATAAAATAAAGTCAAATAAAAGAAAAGCCAAATAAAATAAAAGCAAAAACAACTACTAGCAGCAGCTCCTAATTGCAGCCGAACGTTGCGAACAATGATATTCGGCTGACGACGATTGTTGAAGCACAGCCGAGCCGAGTCCACGAGTGCATTTAAAAGGCAGCGAACAACTGTAGAAGAACAAGCACGAAGACGCGGCAGCAGTAGAAGAAGAAGCAGTAGTGAACGCAAAAAAATGTGAACTCAATTAAATTAGCAGCCACGAAAATGCAAAAACAAAGGAATGAAATTTTAAAGGAATTAAAAACGCCGGCGATGAGGTTGGTTGATGCTTCGGTTGTTGTTGCTGACGTTCAGCGCAAGGATGATGATTATAATGATGATGACGATGATGTTTATGATGCCGATGATGATGATGATGGGAAGCTTAACTGCTGCCAACTTTATAGCCAAAAGTCGTGAGCGTATTAGTTTAGCTCAGCTGAAGAGGCTTCATTTTTGAAGCTCAGGTTTTTTTAATAGCTGAGCATTCATTCGTTTTACTGCTGCAACAACAACAACAACAACAACAGTGCCTCGTGGAGTTCTTCTATTTACACATAATTTGTTAAACTACAAAAAACAGACAAAATGGCCAACTTTATTGGGAATTTTTGCTTCATTTTTCGCTACTTATGGTAGAACTCTGGCAACTCTGGGTTAACAAAATCGTGTTGAACAGGAGAATCGTTAAAAGTGCCACAGATGACACAGGATAAAATTATGGAAGTAAGAAAAAACTAATCACACAGAATTACTTCGGAAACATCCTTCGGTGTCCCCTCGGATGTCGGTTGAAGAAGCAAAAAATACATAATTAAATTAACACTAGATAAGAGTATCTACCACATTATGAGCAATAGTTATATGAAGAAACAACAACAGCAACAACAACAAGACGAAGAAGGAGAACAACAACAACAATGAACCTCACACCTTCAGATGTCTGCTCTTCCACCGCGAAGCGTTACTGTAACAAAAACAACAGCAACAACAACAACTTCATCTACTAATTATTAACAACAAGTTGAGCAGACAAGCATAAAAACATGCATACGATTCGCTGAAGTCTTGCCGTGCAGTCGGGTCCGGGCCAGGATCCTGGCACCTCTCTCGCCAGGCACCTCTGCACCACCGACCGAACGTGTTCCTCATTTGGCTGCGTTTTTACAGTGTTCTCCATAATAAACGCAACCGGCAGCCGTGAGATGAACGCATCCAGCACCAACAACGACAATAAAAAGCAGTTCAGAAAAAAGTTCCCCTCATTCGTTATTGCTTCTGTTTTTTTTTTGTTTTTTGCCTTGCTAATGACGATGCTGATGGCGCGCCTGCTGCCAGGTCCACTCAAGGGAGTACCGGAGGAGTATGCAGTCTTCTTTTATCCAAATATTTCGGAACTTCTCAAGGTACCGATGTCACTCAGCTTGCGATCAAAAGCTTGAATTTCTTCGATCTTAAACAATTTCAGATACGATTTCAAGGATTTTGGACGGGATCAGGGACTTTGGAGGGATCTTTGAAGAGTTCAGGGATCTTTGGGCAGTTCAGGGTTCTTGCAAGACTCCAAGGATCTGGGACGAGTTCAGGGATTTTGGACGACTTCAGGTACTCTGGCGGTTCCAGGGATCTTGGATAGTCTTGTTTAGAGTGTATAAACATGTCCATGGTAGACATGGTGAGTCCAAAGTAAGACGGAAACCTTCTTGAGGTCTTCTTGACACATTATAAAATTCCCCTGAAGTATTAAGATTTAAATGGATGACGAATGACCTCAACAACTCCCTGTTTCTTTGAATTATATCCCGTAATGTCTGTAAATACACTCTATACTCTATATAGATGCATTATATACCTATACAAGCTATCCTAGACTCTAGATATTGTATATTGTATATACTATGGCTCTGTAAACTGTAATATCTGTGATAATATCTATAAAGCAGCGTTCCTTCTGACCGAAACTGAATGCAAACTGAATGCGAACATTTTAATCAAGGATGGTAAATCCAAAAACAGCCAAAATAACTAGAAGCAATCCCAAGTATGCCCACAGCTCTAAATAGATACGAATCCAAACTCGCTGCGAAGTCAAATTTTTCAGCAGATCTCGAATTCTGAGCAGTTTGCAGTTTTTTTTGAGCAGGATCTACAGACGCGTGTTTTATTTCAACAGATCTGCGCATCGGACAAGTTGTGAAAAACCAGTCTGAAGCTACGCCGGTTCTGCTTGCGGACGCTGTACGGCTCTGGACAACAGCTAAACTACGCCGCCAGGCTGCTGCCAGGGTCACATACTTGGCCCTGGTGCTTTCTTAACTCTTCTTTTTTCGTCATTGTTTTGCTTAATCATTTTCTGTACAACTGCTAACGCTGTCGCCTGCACCGCGGCACTCGTTGGCGGCTGAGCAGTGAGTGAGATCGGGCGAAAACACTTGCGCACAGCTGTGCGCTTATCGCTCCGTGTACTCGTGTACCCATGTACCGCTGGGGCACAAATCTTGCGGGGCCACATCTCGGGCTTCCAGTCAAAACACATGTTTTCGGAAGACATTTATTATGCGGTCTCGGCCAGGATTTATGGCTGCATTAATTGAAACTATTTTTAAAAAAAGCCGCTTTGCTCAACGGTGCTTCGAGCCGAATACCACGGCTCCGAATGAAGTGGACGTGGTCAGGTGGATATTCCAGTGTCACCAGAGCTGCCAGCTTGCACGATTTTAATTTAAAACTTTATGCATCTACGAGTACCCACGATTTGCGCGCGGGGGAGCTTCTTTATTGTAGGTGAATCCTTAAAAGTTTGAAGTTTGCACTGATTCTGAAAGTGACAAAAGTTCATCATTGATTTCACTTTTCGCCGGCTTGCGGTTTACTTTTGCTCTCCATTGAAAGAAGCGCACCGAAGAACAGAAGCGATTCGTCACGTCGTCTGCGGTGCTGCACTCCGCCGGATTCCGCCGCGCTGCCGTTGAACTGGAAGTCTTCCGTGGCGCACTTCCACGGCCGCAACGACAACGACAACCTGTTGCAGTTCCTTCGACGAGCGCAGAATGCTAATTGCTCCAATTTGGCCCAAAGTAGTCGAATTTGTATGCGCCCCGAGTAGCAGCAACTGAGCGCTGCTTCATTTCTTTAATTACATGTTGCTTGCTGTGTCAGCGGTGATTTCTTGTTAGTGTAGCGTGCTTGCTTCGTGCCTGCTAGCGGCTTCTTTGGCTTTATTTGTCACCGGCTTTGTCAGTGCTCTGGCAACATGTGGCGCTGCTCGGTGGACGGGGGAGGGGGGGGGGGGGGGCACCGTGTCGCTTAATTTATGTGGGAGCGTCACATTCAAATGCGGGTCGAGCCGCACAGCAGCAGCAACAACAACAGCGGCAGGAGTTCGCTCGATTCCGGGAAATCCGTCTCATTTTCCGCCGCCGCTGCCGCCAACGTGCTACGTTCACCCCGCACCCTCCGCCCCGTCTGTCCACAAGCACCCCGCAGCAGCCTAATGAAGTTATTAAATATGATTACAATGCGTTGTTGCTCATAATTGACATTCGTTCACATGCTCCATGCACGCATCCATGCCGCCGCAGAGCCTCCGGATGGCTGCCGGCCGCTTCTTCGGCTTTCGTTCTTCTGAAGAGCCGTCGCAGACGCACCGACTGTCTGCCCCCCTCGAAATGAGTTGTCATTTTCTTCGAGGCCCCCCCCCCGCCACACAAAAGTGGTCCCATTGTCTGCAGATTTATAGACACCGTCTCTATTAAATTATCTCTTTTGTCGACTCATTCTGCAATAATTTGTCAATTTTTCTCTTCTGTCTGCGAAATGTTGTGGATTCGGGGGCGTGTCGAGATGGGCCAAAGCTACTCCCAAACAGTGTGCGAATTTCCGAAAGGATTTAAATAAAGTGTTCGTCATAAAATCGAGACTCGATTCACCGCTTCTCAGCTCCTCGCATCTTCCACTGCTTCTTTTATGCTTTATAAGCGAAATACAAACTTTTATATACTGATTATTTTATAAGCCGATTTCAGCATCGCGTCCACTGCAACTAACAGCACAGTAGCCATGACGACGAAGCTCCTGCTTTGTCCGAGCGGGACCATAAAGTTTCTGTGTCAGTCTGAATGCGAATATTCGAATATCTGTCGGGCTGTTTGTCTGTCTGTCTGTCTGTCGGAGGCTGTCTTTTGTTCGCGACCAGCTTGACTCATGCTATGAACGCCCAGCAGACAGCGTGTTGAAGTCTGCCTTTCCTTCGGCCGGGTTTCGACGTTTCACACTTGAGCCACTGCACACTATAACCGCATAATGGACTATAAAAAATGGTAACGGCAACCACTTTCATTATCTCACTAATACACACATTAGGAGCTCTTAATGAGGCACTACAGCAGCAGCTAACCATGAATAAAATTATGTCGACGCCGACGATTTGCCGAGTCATCTAAAAACGCTTTCATAGTCAGTCTATAGTCCGTGTCTCTCTCTACTCCTCTCTCTCTCTCTCTCTCTCTGTCTCTCTGTCTGTCTCTCTGTCTCTCTCTCTCTCTCTCTCTCTCTCTGTCTCTCTCCTTCTCTCTTTCTTCCTTCCCTTTCTTTGTGCAAGTTTTGGATTTATCGAAAAATTCAGAAAACACAATAAAAATAGGTTAATTTAGACTTGCGTTGTTGTTGTTGTACTGTAATATACCTCTTCAAAATATAGGCCAAACATTTTATATTCTTCGACTCTTCTTATAGATTTCAGAATCAGTTCAAGCAAGCACTCTATTGATGCCATTTCCCAGACTCATGATGCTTGATGCTTATACGATATTAACGCTAATTTGAGAACTAAACTAAATATTAACTGCTTATTAAAGTTTTAGTTTAAGTGAGGGAGAGGCTTTAATGGCTCAGCTGGTTCTGGCAACGAATCGTCTTAAGTGCGGTGAAACTCTGTTGCCTGAATTAACACAAGTTCACCAGCGGTAACGATTGCAGTTCAAATCGGATTGAGCCATCATTAAAGTGGCTACTTAAAAGTCACTCACATCCGTCCGTCTGTCGGTCGAAGTTTTCTCGGGAGTGTGCTATTCTCACAATTTTAAGGTGATTTGATTTATTAAAGTGGAGAAAACGTGTTGAAACATCATTTAAACGCTCTTGAAATTGGCGCCTAGCTGAAAAATTGGAGCTGAATTGAATCCATTCATCGATTGATTAATCATTAATGTTGAGGAAAGCTTGTGAGAGATCCAAATGAATTTACTGTAGAACGGAAAGACTCAAAGTTACAGTTTAGTAATTAAAGATTCGTAATTTATTGATCAGTTATGGGAACAGAAACGTTCACTTTTTCAATGAAAAAAGGAAAAACGTGGGAACTTTTAACGACACCAACTCAACTGGGACATTCTAATCACTCCGTCTCTAAGGCTACAATAAAGGACTCTGATCGGAGCCCTCTTTTAATAATCTGCAAACTAAACAAACGATTTGAGTAACTGATTTATGGATATGATTACCATACAATTACTAAGGGTTGTAGACAATCTCAGGGGCCATCCTCTGGAATCGGTTCCTTTAAAGAAACCCCTTTCGATCTACTTTCGATTTGAATTTATAACGCATTTTTAACATACCGAAGCGAATAAAGTGATGGCTCCGTAGCTGGATGCTGTCGATCTGAGATGATGGCAATAAAGTGCACTTATCAAGTACCCAGATTTCAATATAAGCCCGATAATCGAGCCATAAAACTTGCGCGGTGCTAATAAACGATGTGTTGTCTGCTGCCCCGAAATCAGAATAAACAACGCGACGTGTTGCTGTTGTTAAGAGGAGTCTTAATCCCAAAGAAGACCAGCAACTCGCATGTACGCGTATGCAGCAATTACCGAATTCCGAAAAATGAAGAAATTTTTAACATACGCAACGCAACCCGCGCTTCAATCCGCCGCTCAGTCGGGCTGCCTGTCGGGTTGCTGGCAGTCGTTACGGCCACTTGTAGCGTCCGCAACTATTGATTTGCCAACCGTAAATCATGCGGACACAACGCGATCCGCCGCCCCGCTGCCAGGACCGCGTTTCCTTCGCGGGAATCCATCACGATCCCCGGCTGACTAGAGACTGATCACTAACTGCTCACACGCGGCACTTGAGCTAATTTCCAGCGTATGTACACGGGCACCGTGGATCCACTTCGGTCCACATCCTGCAGCAGGCGGATTCAGCAATTTTTGGCAATATGGCATTATTTGGTAACTGCGAAGGCAACCGACAACCGACAACCGACAACCGGGACTCAACTGCATGGCTGTCCGTCTGTCTGTCTGTCCAGTCGTAGGTCCCTCTACTGGGCTCTCCTTCCCTCTGCCCGTCGGTCGATTAGTCTGTCTGTCTGTCCGCTTGTGGCCTGGCAATTTAGTTGTCACAGCGAGCCAAGAATTATCGCTTTTGGCCAAGTAAATTTTGTTGTCAACGTGCTGGCTAAAACACGCCAGATACGAATACGAAATTCGTGCAAACAGGCGTGAGTTTATTATTCGTGAAGCTTTCGTTGTTGCTGATATTCTTATTGTTTTTGTACAGTTTGGTGTTGGTTTTGGTGCAGTTATTATAGTGGCTGTTGTTGTTGCCGTTTCCACATCATGCACCAGCTAGTTAAGTAATTTCGTTTGATGATCCATCGAGGTGCGTTGATGTTTGCAGACTCTGTTTTCGGGTCCGGAGAACGGCAGAAAAAATGGCCCCGAAAAATGCGGCGAGTTAATAACTAAGTTCGCCGCTTCATGTCCGTGCACTCGCCGGCAGAGGAATATTCTTGCTGTTCGCATTTCAGGCGAGTTTTCAGAAACGTTTAAATCTGATGCGAAGTTAATTTGTGGGTTAAGAAAGTTGGCCAAAATTATGGACGAGCGTGTATTTAAGTTTCAATCCGCTGGAATGCTGCGAAAGTGTTATGAGCTTCACACACGGCCGCGTATTTAGCGAGCCCGAAACAGAAGCGTTGATTAATTTGGCAACACTTTTTGCGGATGTTACGTGGATGTTGATCAGCAGAAATGACAGATTATCGGCGACTAGTTGGGCAGAAAGCCATCAATGCACTCCAGACAGAGAGAAAGAGAGAGAGAGAGAGAGGCAGAGAGAGAGACAGAGAGTGTGATTTGGAATCGAAAATGGTTGAAGAGAACGCCGCGTTTTTATAGAAGAGTCCTGAGGCTTTTTTATTTGAAAACAGTTTCCCCAAAACCCGAAATACTTTTGCCATCTACGAGTACGTTCAGTGAAGCCTGCACACTCACTTCTCACTCACAGATCACCGAGATTCCTCTCATCCCATTCGATCGAATCGTGGCCATGCGAAGTCTGGGTCTCGAACGACCCCGCGAGCGCTACATCGAACCCAGCCGGGCGACCATAAAATGACAAATGGCGAAAAGCTCTTAAGATTATGGCTCTGGAAGTGATCGTTAAAGTTTTTACGATCCGATTACATAGTCAAGTAGCTCGGCCGGTTGGGGTACTGCATGTATGTGGGTTGGACGGAGGAGGATGCTTGAAACTTAAGTTTTATGTTAATTTGTAATGATATCATTAATAAAGCGCCCGAGGCGCTGCGCAGAACGTCCTTGATCGTAAATCAACAATCGAGGCAGAAACGCAGAGAGAACCAGCAATTAAACTCGGCCGCAGACATCGCATCCTATCAGCGAAACGTTACATCAACACAGTTTATGGGCCGGCGCGGCAGCGAAGGAGCTCCCACAATACTGCAGTCGTTCAGGCGACCAGGCGGCCAGGCGTCCGTCCAGCGGCTGCGATTGCCGCCTGACGACTATCTAAAGTGATATTAATTAAAAGATCATTTATATCGGGCAATCATAAAAATAGCAAAACGCAGCAAGTGAGGCAACAAATGCAGTTGATGTTGCTGCTGATGTTGATGCTGAGGCTGATGTTGCGGCTGCTGCTGCTGATGTTGATATTGCTGATGGCTTAGATTGCAGCGACCTAAACGCTGTTGACGTACGACTCGTCTATGCGACTCATCAACGCCAATCGAATAAACCTGCTGCCCCAGCCGAGTTGCGAGTGAGTGGCGATCGAGGAGGCTGCAGGAGGGAGGACGCAGCATGGACGGTGCAGGTTGCAGCATACACTTGATGATTATTGCGTCTGACAGCAGCCCGGCTTCGCTACGGATGCAAATCAAGGCTGAGAAACTCTCGCCTTCGGACGGGGGACAATGGCAACAGAGGGGGGGGGGGGGGGGGGGAGGAGGAGACGAACTTGCGGCAGGAAACACATATGCGTGTGACAAATCGTTACAGGATCTCGGTTCCATTAGATTCGGTACGTAAAACTAGCTGTGAGCTGGCAGCAGATGAAGTATCTGCGGTTTACCCTCCCCCCCCCCCCTGCTTCTTCGTTTGCCCAACGAAATATCGGTGTCCCACTCGACGGTTGGCTGCACCCGAGTCGGCAAGATTGATGGGGCAACCGCTTTTGATGCATGTGCGCGCAAGCCTCACATTCGGCTGCGATAATCTCGCTCCGAATGGCGAAGGCTGCAGGAAGGATGTTGTTGCTGGCCGTCACCGCAACAGCTACAACAACAGTGCCAGTGTCACTTGTGTGTCCACTCAAGCGTGTTGCGAAATGAAAACGAAACCATATCAGATCAGAGAGCGCAGATCAATCTGTTGAGCAGCTGCTTTTGGCGATCGGAGCGGGCCCCCTTCCCCCTCCCCTCCACCCATCTGCAATCTGCAACGAGACCGGGGTAGTCCAGGGTACCTGCCAGGAATGCTTCCTGCCGCTTGAGTGATTCTCTGGAATCACTGTTACGTACTTGCAACAGTCGTCTTATATACGCTACGCAACGAGTTCTCCAGCCAGCGATCGGAGTCACTGTGCGGCGTGTCGTTTCGGTAACTTGTGCGAATTCCGGCAGGAACTCCATGTGGCACTTTATATGGACGCAAGGACAGCGGCTTCGGTGCGCTTGTTTGCTCGTTCGACTGTCCATCATATGGGAATATCGCCGTCTATTCTAACCGCAGGCGGATAGAACTGAACGCTTCGCTGCGACTGAAAGCGAATCGCACGCTGCTGATCGTGATTTCAGCTGACATCGTGTTGTGGCCATTGTACAATTACAACAACAACAACAACAACAACAACATTAACAACAACAACAACAACAACATTAACAACAACAATCACATTAACAACAACATGCCGATGTCGGGGACAACGCCATGTAGTAACATGTTACGATTTTTTATTGCTCTCCACATTGTTTTTTTTTTTCTTTCTTTCTTTCACTTTTCTTCGACTCGAAGCGGTAATGTTGCCCATTCCTGTTGTTGTTGTTGTTGTTGTTCCTGTGTTCCTGTGTTCCAATGGGTCGGCAATGCTATTTGGAGCATGTTCCCATAAGAAGTCGTCGTGATTTTTGTGCGGCATTCTGCGCTTGTCTTCCGACATGCCAGATCGTAGTTCTGCGATAAGGGGGCAAAAAGTCCGGCGATCCGAGATGATTCGATCGATGGCTGATTGAAAGATTGAATGCCACCGATAGAGAAGGCAACGAAGCACCGCCAGATTGGAGGAGACAACAAAGTAACAACAACAACAATAACAACAACAACAACAACCACCAGAGGATCAGCAACAAAATGGAAGAGCATTCAAGTGCAATTGTTGCCTATGCTGTTGCCAAGACGATGACGACGACGACGACGACGACGACAACAGGTGCACTTGACGTTTTCGGATGGATTTCGTTGTTCCGGCGGTTGTTCAGCAAGCCAGCGACAACATTTTCGAAATTCCGACGGTGACAAGTTGCAGTTACAAGCATTAATTAAAAAGTGCCATGCGATGATTACTCCAGGCGAGGTCCATCAACGGGGTCCCATAGATTGTTCTTGATTAGGTGAGTATTTTAGGCTAAACTAAAGGCGACTATATACAAATAAAACCGAAGAGGTATCTGGTTGTATAGAACATTCTTTGAAGAAAGCAGGGGGAACTCCTCTGAGATGAGCAAATCGATCTAAGATTCGATCAAAAATCTTAATTAAATTTGTGATTTCTTGATAAGAGTACTTCTGCCAACCGTTTTTGCTGCAATTTATTAGGGGACAAGGTTTTCCCAAGAAAAGCAGCGAAAATACAAGGAGAGAAAATACAAGGAGAGAAAATGAGAGGAGAGAATTTAAAACCATCAGAAATCGCATAACTGGCAACACTCAAGAGTCTGAATTTCGCAGCGTTGTTAGAGAGAGACACAGGAAACCGAAGAGAGAGAGAGGGAGAGAGACTGAGTGTTCGCTTGGTTTTCTTTCCTCTTTCGCCCGATCGTGCCGCGTTGTGTGCCGCAGTGCGTTGCGTGTAATTTAAGTTGTCATTAAGTTGCAGATAAACCTCAAAACTTGTATCATTATCGCCGACACTTCATTACCATTCGCCGGGTCCCGGCACGTCGCGCGCTCCCGCAATTCGTGCCTCACTCGCCGCACTGTATTATTTTTGGTGTGCCGGTCGTTGTTGTTGTTGTTGTTGTTGTTGTGTGTTTACCTGGTTCGCCATCTCCTCAGTCAGGTTGAAGTGGAGCTGCTTATTTGCAATCGGCGTCTCGTCAATTTGCCGTAATTCGCTGCGTTTTCTGCCGGAGATCCGACGAGTGCGCCGCGAACTTCTCTCCGCCCGAAGCGGTTCCACTTCCAGGCCCAGCAGAAGACCGAACAACCTTCTCTCCACTCCCCATCTTTATTGCTAGTTATTATATGAGTTCCCCTGGCTTTGCGGTGGTCTATTTTCGTTATCACTCTGGTCCAAGCTGGCGGCTGGCGGCTGGTTGGTGCTTTTAGCGTTCATCCAACCGACTGACCGACCGATCGACCAACTGATCGCTGATGCTTCACCGTATCTCACGTGGCCATCGCTTTAATGCCCTTAATAAGTTATGGTGCCCACACACACACACACACTCAGTCGATACACCCACCAATAAAGAAACACACACACACTGATAACTGTTCCAGTTCTTCTCAAAACTTCTCAAACTTCACCAGAGTTCATCAACATGGAAGGTCAAAAATGGTCAAAATTATCTCTGGTAGCTCCGTAAAAGCTCCGTGCTCCATAAAAGCTCCCTGCTCCATAAAAGCTCCTTGCTCCGTACTCCCAGACTTCTGGCTTCAAATGCTTCGACTCGTTTGAAGTCTTTAGCAGAAAATAGTTCCGGAAAATAAAATAATTGGCACTGCCACCGCGAATCGAAGGATGTGCTGGCAACCGGCAATTATGCTGAATTAAATTGTAATAAAATGGAACATTTTATCGCAAACGAAGAGAGAGAGAGAGAGCGAGTGAGAGCGAGAAGGAAGACTGCGATTGGTTGCTTCCTGGCCGCATCTCGCAGTGATGCAGCGCAGCTCAAACTGTGGCGAATTTAAAAGGCACGCAAACAAACCGTACTGACAGATAGACAGACGGACAGACAGACAGAGCAATAGACATGAGAAACTAACTCAGATAGACAAACATATCGACAGGCAAAACCAACGAATAGACACACGGCAGCTCGTGAAGCATGGACGCTGGACGCTCTGCTGCAGGACATCGCAAGCCGCGATCCGCGAGCCGCGTGCTGGAGACGGAGTGTTGCGCGTTCGGAGTTAGTGTCGATTTATTGATTTTAATTGTAACGTGAGCCGTTTTATTGGTGCAACGCAGACACACCGAAAGTATGCTGCGTGGACCGCGGCGAGGGCGCGTCCGGCTGCTGGCCGGCTGGGAGGCCGATTGGTGGGTTCTGCGTGGTCGCTCGCCGCTCTGTGCGCCGGCCTGTCGTTTACCCCGCGGCGGGGGGGGGGGGGCCGCATGACATTTTATTGTGATGTCAGCTTGAGAGGTGCTTATTACGCATGCGCGCCCCACCGCGGCGGCCCGACTGCGCCGTGTTGCCACTGCCATGGTTAGAATTTCAGTTGCAGTTGCAGTTGCACTTGCTGCTGACTGCGACTGGTTGCTGGTTGCTGGTTGTTGTTGTTGTCGTTCGTGTTCGCGACTACCGCAGTTTTTGTTTACGATCAGATTGTTTTACAAATAAATATTATTTTATGTGGCCGGCGTTTGTTTAGTTAATTGTTGCATGTGTGGCAGTGATACGTATTTACGTCATCCGCACCGCGCCCCCCCCCCCCCTCCCCGCGCTCCGAGTAGTAGTTGCATCCTTCGAGAGCATGTCTTTCGTATTTTGACAGCAGCAGTTTTTATGTTCTCTCTGTTGTGGTCCACAATTAGTGAGGCTCGAGATTTAAGACGAAACACAAACCAAGAGTTCCTTTCCCTTGTTTCGAGTCCCCTCCAAGGAGTTCCCCGCATTGCAACATGTTCGTGGCAGTGATGGGGGGCAAATGGGCCTCATAAAGTGCTCGATCACGCCGGGGGATGATGATTTGACCCGGACGACGGTCGCAGCGCTTGGAATCCAACCGACAGGCTGACAAATGCTCAAACTGTGCCATCTTCCGGACACAATCTAAGATCGTAGTTCCCACTTCCAGGTCCCCCCTACGTCCCGCTCCAGCTGCACCCAATCAACTCATAATCACTGGCTTTTTATTGCCTTTAATGTCGCCTAATTAACGCCATCAGACGCTCCACAGTCGAGTGATTTTCGTTTAACTAAAAGACAAGGCGACGGACGACTCGCTTCGATTGATTGCATGATCGTGTTGGCACTGATAACGGAAGAGCGGGCTCCGTATCTGGAGTATCGGGAATCGCCGGCGATGTCGCGTCCGGGGCAGAGCCACACAACGTGTCCGCCAACAGACAGAAGTGAAAATTAATAAAGCGATTCGAGATCGATGAAAACGCAATGAAAACAAACACAAGTGGTTCCCGTTGGTTGCATTTCAATGGTTCCGGCCCAGGAGGGGCCCCGTCGGCTAGAAGATGGACTCGCAGCCGAACGCGATACCGAACGCCGACGTCAGCAGTTCTTCACGGACGATTTACTGCTAGGAAATCAGACAACAACAACAAACAAACAACGACGACGACTGCGACGACTGCGACGACTGCGACTACGACGACTACGACGATGATGATGGCGATGACTTCGACTTGGAATACGAGGGGGCTAACTTGTAACTCGGTGTATGTGAGGAATGGAATGGAAGAAGTCATTAAAATCGTCATTCATTCGATGGCGATGTCTGCCGCAATCGACTGCAGCGATCGCCAGTGCGATCGAAATCGAAGTCGCAAGCTCAACAGCGCGCGATCAGTGCTGCCAAAGTGAGTGCGACTCAAGTGTTGCCCACGACGACGGAGGGCCGGCTGCTGCCCGCGCCCTGCCAAAGGTGCTGAGTGTGCAATCGATGTACAGCCAGCGGGATCGCTTGACAATTCCACGTGACAAGCCAATGAATGCGCGATGATTAATCGCTCGCTGATCGGGCCGGGCGATTGAACTGGCTGCCGCGGCGGTGAGGCAGGCAGATCGACGATTTAATTGCTTGCGAGTGTACGGAGCGGAGAATGGAATCGTCCGTCTGTCCGTCGCTGAGAGGCAAGGTTAATGGGGAAGAACTCCGAGAAGAGACTAGAAACTGTGTAGCCCGGGCCATGATCTGAGGCACGGTTATCGGAAGTCAATCGGCGAAACTGTAGTTTCGATTTTCCGCTTGAGCTGACACACACGACACACACACACACACGCACACACTCAGTCACTCATTCACTCAGCGATCGAATTGTCAATGGTAGCTAACAGTTTCTTGTGTACTTCGACGACATTCGGATTAAAAGGGAACACCTACGCCGCTGACGGGGGGCCGGCCCACCAGCGCGCGCTGCTCTGCACTGCATCATGTGAGACACGATCAAATGATAGCGTCGAGTGACGGATGTCACAAGAAATGACGAAATGAACAACGAGCAGAAGTCTTTTGAAGAAACTCTCCGCGTTAGATTAGAGTTGTTATGATTGATCCATGAGCTGCTCCAGAAGAAGAGAAGAAAAAACCAGCCAACCAACACACAAGCCAGAGTGTTAGATGCCACAAACGGATAGCATAACGGGACTTTCAATTACCGAATAAGCCCCCGATCCACAAAAGGGATTGAGTTGAGTTTAGAAAAAGTGACACCAAAGAAAATCCGTCATCTGATATTTAATCAGTGTTCGGATTCTCCGATCGAACGGGTTCTCTTCACTGTAAGAAGAGGCTGCGGGGTGTGTAGCTGAGCCCAGCAGAGAGTAACCATTGAAAATTTGAATCCTCAGAGTTCACCGACCTCAAAAAGAAGCCAACGAGGCCAAAAGGTGTTGGATTTGAAGTCACTCGAATCAGTTGGGTTGGGAAAAATCAGACTTCCATCGGAAAAAATGTTCAACTCCCAGCTAAACTTTCTAAAAACTTCTTTCGAACGAATTCAATTGAAACTCAATCATCCTCGACGGGCTCCGAAGTTGGCTTCTTTAATAAGTTGCAGTGAATCACTTCAGTCAATCCAGCAACTCATCGCAGCGAGTCTTCCACTGAAACCTCCTCCTCCTCCTCACCCTGCTCCTGAAGAAGGACCCCCCCCTCCTCCAGCAACATGCCTGCTCCGACATGTTCGCGAGTGGCGAATCGCGCGTGGGTGTCGTCGCACTCTGCGTCCAGTCGAAATTCAAAATTAATTCCGCAGCTTAGAAAAAGCAGCGAACGATGGGAAGCGCATCACGTGGGTTCGAGGCACAAATTAAGCGAATCGCCAGCAACAAAACAAGTGTTGTTCGGCCACATGTTGCAATTTAGCGCATCACCAACGCCACAGCAACGCGACTCTGACGCAGCTTGTAACCGGGTTGCGAGCCGGAGGGCAGCAACTATGAAAACAATGCTCAAGTATCTGCTGGAGGGCTGGAGGAGGGCGCAGGAGGGGGGGGGGAGGAGAAAAAGTTCTCTACTTTGACTTCTCTTGGAAAAATATTTCAATTTCGACAACATTTCAGAATCCGTTAGATAAATACGCCAACTCTTTGAGTGGCACTCTGTTGTTCCTGTTGATGTTGCTGCAACATGAGTTCATGTGCATGTTCATGTTGTTGTTGTTGTTATTGTTGCTATTGTTATTGATGGTGATTGTGTGATGATCGTAAAAGTTGTTGAATGTTTGTCCAGCACGTAATACGAAATTCCAACAAGCCATGAAGGAAGCCATGAAGCATGCATGAAAATCATCGTCACCCACCAGCAGGGGGACGAGTGACGATGGCGATGACTGCTGCAGGAACCCAGCCGAGGCTTGTCGAATGCCGCTTCTTCGAAACCACACCCTTCGCCAGCCGCCGCCTCGCTGATGATGATGCATCATCATCATCCCCATTATCAGCATTATCGTCATTATCAACATCATCATCATCAACATCATCATCATGTGTTAATCCATCAGGTGCGTGGGTGGTGGAGGGTGGCCATATCACAGGCCACAACTGAACTCCACCAGCGTGAGTGATGCGCACATCATGCTGATGCGTCTGACACCAGCCACCAGCCAACTCGCACTCCGGTTGACAAGCAACAAAATTTGTGCATCTCTGAAGTGTGATTTATTCTGAGCAAAAAGTATGCGTTGCTTGATGATTATGATGATGCCAATGATGGGGATGAGGATGATGATGATGATGATGATGCCAATGATGGAGATGAGGATGATGATGATGATGGCGGTGATGATGTTGTCGTTGATGATGACAGCACTAACAGAGATGATTTGCAGTTTTTTTTGTCATCGATTTACGTGCAAACTCTCAGAATTGAAGCTGTTTAAATAGCTTCATGTTGCTTTAAGACTCCCACAAAAGAGCAGTAAAAACAACAACAACTGCTGATTGCATCTGATTGAGTATGCAATCGCTAGAGAAATAATTAAGTATGGAAACTTGAAGAGTATCCACGTCAAAATGCAAAAACTGCCTGACATCAACTTCGAAAGGTGAAGGATCTCCTTAAGGACTCTTAAAGGATACAAATCATCATCATTATCACTATAAAATCCACTCATTTTTTATATAAACACACATCTAAGCAGCTTGAATGGTTTTCCACTTCTTTAAAAGAAAACTGCTTCAATTTAAATGCGTTTTTTTTTTTCTCTTTTTTTTCTGTGGTTTTGGTTTCGCTTCATTCGACTTTTTAGGTTTATTTTATAACTGTTATTAAATAACACGTTAAATAAAGAAAATTATTATATCGGAAAGATTTTTAAAGAATGATGTTTTTGCTCTTTGAAACTCCGAAAGAGACACGATGTGAAGTTCCACTCACTCACGAAAGAGCAACGAAAAGCGAAGAGAATCTGTTGCCCCAAAATCACTCACTCAAACTTGAGTCTTATCTGTTAGTGTTTCACTCAACTGCGGTGCTCCAAAACGGAAACGAAACACCTTTTGAGTGAATTGAAATGCGCTGGCAATGAAACAGTCGACTAGTTAGAGTAACTAACTAACAATTTAGTCAAAAGAGAGGAATATAATTGAGAGCAAGACGAGCCGAGTCGGTGAGAGGCGTGTGTGTGTGTGTGTGTGTGTGCGAGCGAGAGGGCAACATTGCGCAAACATGGTAAAAAGAGTGAACAACGGCACAAAAGTGCAAAAACCTCATGAATGAAAAATATACAAAAAAAAAAACAATAATAATAATAATCATCATAATAAAATCATCAAAATAAATAGTAATCATAATGATAATAGTAATAATAAAGTACAATATTACAACAAAAAAAGGGCAGCTGTCTGCAACAACAAACCGTTTATTTTAACGGTTTAAAAAAAGGACTAATTGAAGAGCATTATTATTTATAAAATAATTATTAAGATTATAATATTTGCTCTGTTTGTTAACTCGGACTCACTTTGAATTCTTCATTTTTATCCAGTTTTTCCTTAAAACTTCTCTACGCTTTTACTGCATATCGTAAAAAATCCATCTCGGAAACACAGCGTTTCCACCTGCGGCCACAGAATGCCATCGCTACAAAACAACAACAACAACAACAACAACAACAGCAACAACAGCAACAACAACGACAACAACAGCAACAACAGCAACAACAACGACAACAACAGCAACAACAACGACAACAACAACACCAACAACAGCTCATGTGAAGAAAACTTGAAATAGGAATTTTCTCAATGTTCACAACACGAAAAACAAAAACAACACAAACACCAGCAAACCAAACGAAACAAAAACAAACAAACAAAACTTGTCCAGCCAACGTTTCCATTCGTTTTCGTTCCTACCACGACGAAGACGACGCCGACGACGACGACGACAACAAAACAAAAGCCGGTTTTTCCGTTCGTCACTCAAAATAATGCAAATATTTAACTCTCCCTCGCTGCCGCTCTCTAAAAACTAATTCTCTCTAGCAAAAACAACTGGTTTTCCTCTCTGTTCCATGCGTTTGCTCCCTCGCAGAACGCCATCTGCTCCAAAAACGGAGCCCGCGACTTCGGAAAGGCTCGTGATTATTATTTTACTGGCCAAGCGGCTTGGCCAGTATAGAAATCGTATGGAGGACTGGTTGGGAATGTGGTCTATCCATTTACTTGCCGGCAAGTAGCTGCCGAAGCCACTTCGCTCGCAGTGTTTCACATCTCACGTTGATCTCTGGCTGAACCAGCTTGGTTCATGGATCTCTGGCTGGCGAGCTGCCTCAGTTCGAGTTGAGCGCTTTCTGCCGTTCGAAGCGTGTACAGAGCGTTCGTGAAGTTGAATTAACGTCGAACGGTTTAAAAACAATCGCCGCAGAGGACGCGAATTTCGTGGATGACAAAATTTCCATCTGTTTGTTAATTTTTTTTTTTTTAATTGTCACATTGTTTTTATTGTAAACCAGGAACACATCAAAATTTTACTATTATTATTATTATGAAAATAATATTAAATGAGTGCCTAAAAAAAAGTATGAGCAAAAAAAAGTTTCGATAATACGACGACGTGTCGAGATAAATGAAGAAAATGTAGATAAATGAATAAAACTCCACAATTTTAGAGGCTGCTTAAAATTACACAAAAAAAAAAAACAACCAAAATTTAAACGCTTCGTAATTTTTTGCAAAACTTCAGAAAACTTTCCGGGTTTTTAAAATTTAATTAATTAATTCAGCTTCGATGCTCGTGCAAGTTTGAAAGCTGAGTAAATTTCGGTTTTGGCGCCAAAAGTTAGGCTACAAAATATAAACAACAACAACAACAACTACAATAAAAGTTCCCACAAACAACGGACGGTCTGTTGATTTACGTTTGTGTGTGTGTGTGTGTGTGTGTGTTTGTGTGCCGGTCTCATGTCCGCAACGATAACCACCGAAAAACAACAACAAAAGAGCAGCATCCGCCACCCACAAAATTTCCAAACATGACCGCGTGCTTTGTTGTTGTTGTTGTTGCTTCCGGTTCAGTGTGTGTAAATTTTGTAAAAGAATCGAATCCGTTCGAAAATAAACTTTAACAGAAGTAGAAGAAGAAGAAGAAGAAGAAGAAAGGAAAACTTTTTTACCCACAACACAACAAAACACAACACAACAACAAAACACAACACAACAACAACACTGAACTACAAACGAAGGAGAAACTTTTCGGTAATCGTGTCCGTTTTCCGGCCATCTTCTTTGATTCTTCCACTTTTTTTTTTTTACACCGGAAGTGGCTCAATTTTCGTAGCTTTGTCCTTCTTTTCGTTTCGTCGAAAGGATTGCGAACAGTTGCGAAACTTTGAATAGAAGACCGAAGAATTGAGTGAGTGCGCGCCGCGTTGTTGTTGCTATTGTCAGCACTGTTGTTGTTGAATCAAAGAAGTTGCTGCTGTTATTGTATTTTGACTGCAGATAAAAACCTCATCAAGTGGCAATATCGGTAAGTGATTTTTATCCTTTTTAAACGAAATCCTCTTGCAATAAAGTGAAAATAATGGGTGGGCCATCGGCTGGTTTCTTTTTGAATTGCATTCTTATTACTCAATGGATTAACATGAATGCAATAAATTGAATTATAATAATTCGAAATTATCCACACATTAATTATCTAATTAATAATTTCGAATTCAGTTGTTTTATTAAAACGATTTAAGTACTACAAGAAGAAACCAACCGATGGCCCACGCAGTAACAACAATTTATTTACTTGAAATGAGTAGAAATTAAAAAATTCTTCGATGAAGAATCCTGTAATGATATCCTGGTAAAAATAGCAACATTCTAGAAGCAAACTTCAATGAATGAATGGATTTTTTAATCTGTTTTTGGTTATTCTTATTCTATTCTATTCTCGTTCCATGAAATCTTTGTTTAATCTACTAACAAACAATTCACAGCACATTCAATTGCATTTCTTGAACTTATTTAATAGTTTTTTATTTATTTTTTGTATTCAGAGAAATACGATAATCTAAATAAATAATATAAAGCAACTTTGAATAAAAAACCATGAATGAATGTCTATCAAAAGTGTAATACAACTACTACAACAACAACAACAACTACAATATCGACTTAAAAAAGTGTCGACAGAAAGAAGCTCCTTCACATGATGTGCGAATAGTGCTTTGTTGTTGTTGTTGTTGTTGTTGTAACTCAATACATTTGAGTACATTATCAAAGTTTGAAAAAAAAAACACAGCACGAGACCGAAAAAGACTACAAAAAAAAGAACGTTTTTTCATTGACAAAAATTATTAAAAGATAGAAAAAAAGGTAATAAAAATATTTACTACAAAATGACAAAAAGGAATACAAAGAAACAAAAAAAAAAGGAATACAAGTAAACATGTGTTTATATTACATTCTTATGTGATTTTCATCGTATGTGATATCAAGTGAATTTTTGATTTTCTTCTTTTTTGCTTTCCTTCTTTTTTCTCATGTCAACCGATGATAATTCAAAGTAAAAACCCACAATCAACTCAAATCGCAAGAAATAATATGATTTTTATATCTATTATGATATCCGAAGGCTTTGACGATGGATGAGCTGCCTTTTTTTATAGAATTATCATTTAAATAACTAAATTTTCAAGCAAATCAAGGATCAATAATGAAACCCCGTGATCATTGATCGCTGTGATCTCTCTATGATGCTCATTATTGAAACTAAGACTTCATTGTGTCAAATGATTTGATTCTGTCTAATGATTTGATTGTTTCTCATTAAGATCAGGATTAGACTGAAATAAATTCTTATATTGAAGGATCTCTTCTATCAAATGATCTACAAATGTATCCAAAACTTTGAATATTCAGAGACAAACGGTTGTTCGTATTACTGTGAAAGCGTGTTACAGTCTCCCAGAACAGCACCCAAAAACTTCAAGTGTTTTAAAGTGTTTTGAAGTGTGCTTTAAATTTATCAGCACTCAACATCGTCAAATAATGTTTAATTTTTATTATGATTTAATTAGTGACTCACTTTAACTTTAATTACGATAACAACAACACTAACGATGACAACAACAACAACAACGATACAAACAAAGACAACACAAACAACGCCAGTGAAAGTATGCAGCTTAAAATAAATCATGAAGCTGCTGGCGACAACGTTTTAGCAGCATCTGCTTTTGGCTTACTATACAGCCTCGTTACTGCCATTAAAGCCATTAAAGCCACTAATCAGCTGAAAGCCGAATTCAGTTTTTTTCAAAAACAACAACAACAGCAATACTAACAACTGTAATAATAAAAGGAAAGCTTTACTTAAGACAACAACAACAACAAGATTAGATTAAAATAAACGTACAAATAGAAATAAAATTAAGCGTAGAGAACGAGAGAGAGAGAGGGTGATGGGGAAGGGGCGTAACAAGGAGGGAAGGGGGGAGGGGGGAGGGGACGAGCTTCAGTACCAAGGAGAAGAACCAGAAGAAGAAGTAGCTTAAAATCTTAATTAAAATCTTTTGGCACTCGTCGTGCAGTCGACGAATAACAAAAACAAAAATAAAAAAAAAAAAAAAAAAACTAAAAAAGAAAAATACAATTAAAAGAAAGAAATACAACCTTCTTTTTGGGAGATGAATTAAATATACTGTTGTTGGAATAAAAAAAAAAAAAAAAAAAAAAAAAAAAACAATTTTTTGCTGCTGTTGTTATTATTGTTGAAAATGCTGCTGCTGCTGCTTCTCCGCACAGTAGCTGGAGCTGTGAGCCACGTTAGTTGAAGTCACAGCGATGAGCTGGTGGTAATCGCAAAGCAACAACAACAACAACAACAGCAGCCCAAAAAACCCAACCAGAAACAGAAACAGAAAAAAACGAAATTATTTTTCGCTCTGTTTTATTGTTTTAAAGTGAGTCTCGATTGTTTTTCTTATTTTAATGCCAACAACCCACACTCATTAGTTTTTGAGCCGGATTTGGCAATCACTCTGCTAGTCTGCTACTCTGCTGCTATGTTGTTGTGTTGTTGTTGTGTTGTTGTTGTGTTGTGTGTTGTTGTTTTTGTTGTTGTCGTCTATGTAATGATATAACGGTTTTTCTTGTTAGTACTTCAATGCTGTTAGCTGATGATTGTTGCCTTTATTTCTGTTTTTCGCTTTTGTTTTATGGGTTTTATTGCTGGTTTTCTTTTGTGCTTGTTTACATTACAACTTCAAGAAATCCCGATGATTGTGTTAATGAGTATCTTATGTTATTGTTTGTTGTTGTTGTTTGTTTGTTATTGTTTGTTATTGTTTGTTGTTGTTGTTTGTTGTTGTTGTTGTTGTTTGTTGTTGTTGTTAATTTTGTGTGTTTCTATTGTGTGCTATACACACGTTAGTTTCTTGTTATTTGCTCTTATTTCGGAACAAAGGTGAATTGAATGAATTTCAACGGCAACAGCATTAAAATTCCCCCTTTTTTTTTTGTTCTCCTAATTAAATAACTAAATATTATGTCATATTTTTTTGTCTGTATTTGCTTTTCAATCTTCTGTTGGATTTTTTAATATATTTTCATCTCCTTTTTAAATGCTTCAGATGTCTGGTGTCTCTCGTTGCCTGTATTTAGGCGCTTTAATCATGTGCCAACTTTAGACACACACACGCACACTTACACACATACCATTAATACACCCATTAATGCCTCCATTTCCCGGACCACGTAATGAGATTTTAATTCGGTTTTTTGTTTATTATTCTGACAAACAATCGTTCATAATTCATTGCATGCAACCAGCACAACAACAACAACTACAACAACAACAACAACAACAATCATTTGCATGTCATACATTCCATGTGTGTGTGTGTGTGTGTGTGTGTGTGAATGAGTACAAAAGACACTTCAATTGAATGCATTCTTTTTAATTGTTTGTCGTTCTCATTGCAACTGACAACATACTAACAACAACAACAATCACACAACAAGCATTAACATGTAACATTAACAAATACAAATCACATCTCCATCTCCATCATCATCTCCATCATCACCATCATCATCATCATCCTCATTAACATTACGATATTTTGTAAGGATTTCACTTGCTCTGTGAATTTCAACAGTTCATCGCTGTTACATCAGACTCTGTTAATATTTTGCTATAATAGATTGTTTCTTCATTTCTTTTACTCAATTCAATGTAATTATTTACACTTCAAGTGCCGAACATCGAACAGTACTCGAACATTTTAGAACAACATTTATTAGAACAAAATCAAGACCAAAATCAATACCAAAATCACGCTCAAAATCCGGATCATCCAACGATCTGTCCATCGAACAGTTTTAAATGGTTAAATCATCTGAAACTGCTGATCAGGGTCCATAGTTGAACTCCTCAAATACTGTGAAATAGAAAATAATAACTTAAAATACACGAATGATCGACATAACTTTGATAAAGTTCAAAATAAAGTCTTAAACTTCAAAAATATTGAATTGAATTTATCATGTGTTCACTTAATGAATGAATGAATGCATGAAATAATGAATGATTGAAGTAAGGATGGAAGCGAACAGAGTTCCTACATGGGTTCCTACATCGCAAAACCGTATGAATTCTGGGAAAATTTATTGAATTTCAATACGGGCGAAAGAACCGCAAGAGAACAACAACAACAACAACGCTTCTGTGAGAACATCCGGTTGCCAAAATTAATAAAAATCAGGGTGAATAAAAATTCACACCAGAAAATATTGTAAATTCTTCTTTTTTGTGTTCGCTTTTTTAAATATTCTCTTAAATATTCTTTTAAATATTCTCTTAAATATTCTCTTAAATATTCTTTAAAATGTTCTCTTAAATATTCTCTTAATTATTTTTTTAAATATTCTTTTAATTATTCTTTAAATTATTCTTTTCTTTAAACACATTCTTTAAAAGTATTCAAATTATTAAAAGAAAGACGAAGAAGTTTCTTAGACAGTGTTAAGTGTTGAGTGAAGCGTTGCCACTCTTTAAATTTTGGGCCGAAAGCGATTTCAACACATTCTCTATTGTAAACGATGAATTATTAGTTTTTCAACATTTTTGTTGTGGTTGTTGTTGCCTTCTTTTGTTTCTAAGATGAGTTTATTTCCATTTAAATGGAGTCTCTAAGATGAAGAGCTCCCCCTACCCTCCCCCCCCCCCCCTTCTCCTCTTCCTCTTCTTCTTGTTGTTCCTCTTCTTCGTTTATTAACAATTATGTTAATCAATGTTGGAATTTTAATCAATGTCTCTGTTTTTTCGTTTTTTATTCAGCTCAAAGACCAGCTTTAATTTGATTTGGTTTTTTTTTTAAAAAAACAAATTCATAAAATTTAAATAATTTGATGATTTATTCGCACAGCGTGTGACATTTCCAAATCAATGCTATTGATGAGTTTTATTTAATAACGAAATTATACAGAAATTAAAACAAACTCAGTATCAATTCTTGGATGAGTGGAAAAAAAAACAACAAAAACCAGGCAAAAACCAATAAAAGTCAACAGATTTTACAATCGAATAATAGCAACAACAACAACAGGCAGGATCTGTCCGAAATTTTGGACAAATCAATTTTAAATAAAGAATTATTTGTGTTTTATGCATTAATCACAATTTGATTAAATTATTGAATAAAAGAGATAAGAAACAAAAGAAACTCTGCTATGATGGCTTATCTTAAAATGTATCTTAGATTCGAATAGATTCGATTCCAGTTCAATTTTATTCTGTTGTTGTAATAATGTTTCTTATATAATATTATGAAAAGATACTCATACATGCTACAGTATCGAAGATTATATTTAAAGTTATTATTATACAAATGTTCAGTCAAAAAAAAAAAAAAAAAAAAATTGAACTTCTGTAGACTTTCCTTAAATTTTTTTATTCTACAATACTTCACTCATAAAAATATTTAATGGATTTAAAGAATAAGAAACAAACCGAGTAAAGAAGCGAAGAGAATAAAAGAATATTTATTATTATTCTCAAAATAATCTTTTTAAGGATCTTCTTTTCTTTCGTTTTTTGGTTACTTTTGATTGAGTGGTGAATAAATAATAGAAAAGTCCCTTTTCCATGACCTCTTCTTGGCACAGCATTTTTAAAGGTCACTTCTTAGTTTGATTTGTCTGCTTCATCTGCTTCTTCTTCTTTCGCTATCCTTCCTCGTCCACCGTCCATCAGCACCGGGTACTCTATACGAATTACATGTCATTGCCACCGAAGGAACATGAATACAACGTTAAAGTTTGTCTGCTCAACAGTCTAGACTCGAAAACCCTTCAAAAGCCCTTCATTATACATACATATATGCACATACTTTTGTCTGTATGCAATAATCTACACACACACATACATATGTACATACATATGTCTATATGGAGATTACTTTCCTAAAGCATCCTTGTGGTTCGTGATGTTGTTGTTGTTGTTGCTGTGCTCAAACATTACCGTATATACCCCTTTTTTTCTTCTGTTGCTGTACACACACATCATATACTACACACACACACACACACACACACACACACACACACACACACACACACACACATTATATTAAAATAATAGAACAACAAAAGAAATCGAAAAATAAACAAGACGGGTAAGAAGAAGAAGAAGAAGAAGAAGAAGAAGAAGAACGATACCAGCAACAACAACAACAACAACAACAACAACAACAACAACTGCAAGGGCAACAAAATGGTTCCTTGTTTCATAAAAACACCGAACGAATTTCAAGAGCAAATCTGAGGGTGAATCCTATGCAATGAAAGAGTGGTAGAGTGGTAGTGTGAGTGTGAGGGGGTGAGTGAGTGTGAGGGGGTGAGTGAGTGTGAGGGGGTGAGTGAGTGTGGGTGTGAGGGGGTGAGTGTTGGTTCGGGGGAAACAGTTTTTGAAAAAATTGCTGCTGTTGTTTGATTAACATAACGTTTAAGTACAATAAATTGCAGGGAGAATATTGACCATAATAAGCGACGAGAAATCGGCGAGTTTTGTGTAATGAGAAAGCTTTTCAAATGGCAACAAGAGAGTAAAGAAATCAGAGAGGAACAACCAAATAAGTGTGAAATGCAGAGAGAGAGAGAGAGAGAGAGAGACAGAGGGTATACTAGAGAGAGAAGAGTAGCTTACAGCTTTATAAATTCTTCCACAGAGAACTAAACTTCAGATTAAATGAACTGGATTAATTATTTGGTTGTCGTCTTCTTTTTATTTTATTTTACTTCTTTTAATTTTAAACGCAAAGACAACAAACAATTCGCCTGTTTTTCCTGCTGGTGGTGGTGGTTGTTGTTGTTGTTGTTGTTGTTGTTGTTGCGTAAACAACCCATCCATTTACTCCGCATACGATACTTAATCTTAATTTACGATTTTTTTTGTGCGTTTATTCTTCTCATTTATTTGTACACAATAAATTCACTGCGCTGCTCTCTGCTCAACACGAAGTCCACGAATTTTTTACAATTCACTTTAATTACAGTCCAGGAAGAAGAGGAAGCACCATGTTCCCAGCTGCTGGGACGCTGGTTCTTCTGCTGAAAACTCTTTGACAGCAAAACAATTCGCAGGAAACGCAACAAACAGTTACTCAACAGTTTAATTATCGTAAATGCGATATTATTCATGCTTCTTTCGCTTCTCTTCTCCACGAAAATAAACACTCGACACCGAAACACTGGACACCA
Organism: Myopa testacea; assembly: GCA_949629155.1. Taxonomy (NCBI): domain Eukaryota; kingdom Metazoa; phylum Arthropoda; class Insecta; order Diptera; family Conopidae; genus Myopa; species Myopa testacea. The sequence goes on from OX451348.1 coordinate 32,405,662, forward strand.
GCAGCGATGATTGACATCCATCCATGGATCCATACGAGGGCCCACTGAAGAGTTTCCTTCACATTTCATAGAAGAACAAGTACAGTATAGGGTCATACAGTATAAAGTACAGTATGAAGGTCATTGCGACGTCCTCGCCTGCCCACCGTCTACAGAAGTGTCCATATTCGACATGGTTTACTTTCTTCCATGTTTACTCACGCGATCACGCTGCACTCGATTGTTTTTGTTTATCTTCGAGATCTGCGAGAGATTCTTCATTCCTCTTCACTGGAATCGCGGACTCTGCGGATGTCTACAGCGAAAAACAGTTTCAATAAAGCCCGGCTCCGGAACCCACTCCGGATTGCTTATTTTTTTATCGTCCTCGAGTTTTTTGTTTATAATTATTGAGAACCATAAATAAACTCTCATTCATTCATGGAATTAATTCGCTTTTCATTCATTGAAACGTCACTAAATAAGTATCAAATATACTCCATTGTTGTTTGTTGACTTTTAGCTAAATTTTAAATACTGAGAAATACCAAGAAATGTATTGTATTCCTAAAAAATGTCTGTTTATTTATTTGTATATCTTCAGCATTTCAATAGTAATTCTTTTATAAACACACAATTTTAGTTACAATGTTGAAACGTTGCTGGACTCCCTTCTGTCACTCATAATCAACAACAACAACAACAACAAAAACAGCAACACATCTTTCACACTTACTTCTGCTGTTGTTGTTGCCTCTACTAATCGCAATCATGTATTTAATATGAAATTCAAAAATGCAATCACAGGGGAAAAAATTAACAACATGATGACAAACACAGAGAACAACATGTTGACAAACACAGAGAACAACATGATGACAAACACTGAGAACAACATGTTGACAACAGTTCTGTGTTGCAGCTAAACTTTGTACGGTGGCTGCAACTGCATCCTAGCTGCTGGTCATCTTCAAATCATCATCACCACCATCACCATCATCATCTAAACAAATACGTTTCTTGTTTTCTTCTACAACAACAAATTATTGAAGCTTTTTTTCTTGATTTTCTTTTAATAACCAGAATGAAAGAAAACCCGTTACAAGCACATTAGAACTTTTTTACTACAGGTTTTTTTCCTGCAGTGAAGTCTCACTTTTTTGTGTATTTTTTTTATAATTTGCAATAACGACAGTGACAACAACAACAACAATCGCTGTGTCACTTTTTGTTGACATGTTGCATGTATGTAAGAATTTGATGAGTACCAATATAATGTGTATACATACATTATATGTATGTGTGTGTGTGTGTGTATGTGTGTGTATGTATACATATGTAGCTATTTTCATGTAGTTGTTGATTTTTTTGTAACTGCAATTTTTATGTGATGAAGCAGCTGCTGACATCTAAAAGAATGACACTACAGCGACAACAACAACAACACCAACGACAACAACAACAACAACGACAAGGACAACAACAACAACTACAATAACAACAACATTGGAGGGGGGGGGGGGGAGGGGTGGAGGGTGCTGTGTTCGAGGTTGTTATAAAAATTAAGACAACAGCAACATTTTGAGCAGTTTTTGTTTAAGTTTTCATGTTGTCGCTGTTGCAGATGATTTGTTACTCGTTTATGTGGTTGTTGTTGTTGCCGCTGTTGCTGTTGCTGTTTTCCAGTCAAGTGCAAAACACCAGCTTGCAATCGGTCAACATTTCAGTTTTGCTGACCTGAGCGGGTTTTTTTTTTCTATTATTACATTTTCTACTACTACCACATTTTGTTCTACTACCTTTTCTACTACTTTCTTTTCCTACACTCTATATTATGCTTTTCTCCCTTGGTTCCTTTCCTTTTTCCCTCCGCCATCCCTCCGCCTTCTCTCCACCCTCCCTCCGCCTTCTCTCTGTCATCCCTCCGCCATCCCTCCGCCTTCTCTCCGCCATCCCATGAATTCCTGTACGCGGCATCATATCCCAGCTCTTATCCCTTAAAAGTAGATCCCCCTTCACGGCCCCGATCATGCGTCCTCATTATTGAGTATGCTAGAATGATGTTGAATACGAAGAAACGCCGGTCTCCGTGAGTGTCATCTACGCAGCGCTTCCTTCTCGGAGTACGGCGTCCCCCTCCTCTCCCCTCCTCCCTCCCCCGCTTCTCCACTCCCCTGCCGCTTTTGTGTTTACATCAACGGCTGGTGCTCATCTAACATGCATCGTCGGCTCCGCTGCTTGTTAATAATTGCGCTGTGCAACACTTGTTCCAGTTTTTGTTGCAGCAGCATTTGCAATGTTGCAGGCAAAATAAACGAATCGCGGCATCTTCCGCTACTGTTTCATCCTGTTTTTTTTTTGTTTTGCTCTCCTCTTCTCGTAGCTTGTCTCATTTCGCATAACCAACTCGACGACTGCGAGTAGTCGTGGCCCTCGTTTTGATTTCTTTACCTCGAATTTCGCTCCTACTCAGCAACATTGAGTTGTTGACTGATTTTCTTTCACAAAATTGACAGAAGTTTTGCCAGTTTTTACTATTTTGTGGCCATCGCTTGGAAAATCTTAAATCTTACGTTTTTTTCTTCTTCTTCTTCTTCTTAGTTTGTTTTTCTACACGTTGCAGTCGGGTTTTTGTTGCTGCTGCTGCTGCTGCTGCGGCTGTTAGAAGTGCTGTCGTTTTTGTTGTTGCTATTTTTTGCTCGTTGTTAGCAAAGCAGTGTTGCTGTTAAAGCAGTTAATAATTCATCATGTACAATGGTTCTTTTTTGCGTGTTGTTGTTGTTGTTGTTGTTGTTGTTGTTGTTGTTGTTGTTGCTACTGCCGTGTGATTTGTTGGCCGTGCGATTTGTTGTTGCGTTCCACTCACTTCTGCGTGAGCGGCGAAGAAGTGCGAATCATGAGTGGCTGATGCGAGCAACAACAACAACAACTTGCAGCAACTCCTCCACATTCTACGACGTTCTTTCGATGTCGCAAAAAAGCTGCTTGTGTTCGGAAGAAAAGAATACTTAAAAACAACTGCGAAGCGGAGTGAAGAGGATGTTGCAGCAACATCGGCAACGTTGTCATCGGCGTGTTGTTCTTTCTACAGTCGAAATATTAGACTGTTGACCGTTTCGATTCCTTTCAAAGAATCGATTATTAAAAAGATTTCATCCACTACTTTTTTCCACTCTTCCCAAGCAAGCTTCAAATTTTTAGATCAACATCAACATGATGCTTCTTTCAACATCAAAGCCACGACGTTTTCTCTTTCATCTTCATTTTCTTTTCATTTCCTTTTTGTGAGCAGCGAGCAAGCAACATCAACTCATGATCACTTTCGCGTGACCCTGACCTTCTTCTCAAACTTCATTATTTAAGGCTGCGGTTATTAAATATTGATTAGCAACTGCAACGTCTGCCAACGCAGCAGCAGCAGCGAGTAGCAGCAGCATCGGCTACAAAAACAACAACAACAACAACCAGCTCAGGCTGACGTAAAGCGAGTAGCAGCCGATGTTGAAGTGGAGTCCGAACGCACGATGATGGCTGCCGATCGACGTTTTAAAGCGCCCTCCGTTGTTTTCAAATTTTTGGCCACCCGTCGTTACGAGTACAAATAGTATGTTGTTGTTGTTGCTGTTGTTGTTGCTGCCGATCTGTATATTTATAACTTGATTGTTGCTATAGTCGCCATTGTTGTTGTTTTTAGTGTTGGCCCACCGCCGCCGCCGCCGCCCCTCTTCACCGCGCTGTCCCCGTGAACAACGAACATTTTCGTTAATTATCACAAGATCGCAACATGTTGCCAACGTGCTCGGCATTGCTGCTTGCTCGCTGACAGCTGAACCTGTTGTTGTACGCTTTATTTCGGGTTTTGTTTGTTTCGCTTTTGATACTGTTGTTGTCGTTGTTGTAGCGGTTGTTTTTGTCCCCCTTAATTATTGCCGTAACCTCGAGTTGCAAGGTGGTCTTTAGTAGCAGCAGCAGCAGCAGCAGCAGCAATCCTCACGTTGCTCAACTGCACGCATGCATGTCGTCAGCATGCCTTCACGCTGCTTGATGTCCTCCAGCCCGATCAACTGTCACCATCAACAAGCGGCGGCAACAACGATTGCTGGATGGACAAGCAATTTATTGCTGCTCTGCTCTGCACTTCTTCGCTGTTTTCTTTATAATTCACGACCACATACCAGTAAAAATTCAACAACAACAACAACAACAACAACAGCGAAACACTTGATGGGCCTTTTTATTGGCAAAACGAAGTCATCGAAGTGCAGCTGCTGGCCTCAGTTGGCAACATCTTCTTGCACTTGCAACAACCACTCTGGCCGACTAACGGAAATCACGTTGCCGAATGAGTGTGTTTATTAATTATTGATGATCTTCAACGAGTGCAAAAACAGCTGCTTTAAGTTGACAATCGACATGACAATCTATTGTGTGTGTGTGTGTGTGTGTCTGTTGACCACATCTGAAGAACACTTTATAGCACTTCATTCAGATGGGAAACTTTCTCATCACTGCATCCGCAGATTTCTTAATTAAATTCCGCGATGAATTCTATTCAGTTGATTAAAAATCCAGTGCAATTTGGACTCCAATTAAATTCGTATGCAAACATCTTTCTTCGTTCATTATTAGAATCATTAAACCCCTTGACTCTTATTTACGGCCTTTTAGTGTCTTTACTCCTCGAATTGTTTTTAATTTGGTGATTAAAAAGCGTGTCATGAACTCGTTGATTGTTGACTCGCTTGAAATAATTGAATTAGTCGTAAGTTCTTTGATACTCTCGCTAGTTTTCATACTCGCTAGTTTTCAACTCGTAATTCTTCTGGCTAAAATTTCCGTTATTCAGTGCTTCCACTCGCCTGTTTGTTCATTATCTATCTCACTACAGGATGGTGGGACCTCAAAGTTACTGAGAGCGGTGCCTATAGATTCAAATGACGTATTATTAAAGGCCCCTTCAATACCCAGAAGCATGGATGCTACAGATTCTCTTCGTTACCCTCCAGTCCCCTCTCTAGAGAGTTCTAGAGCAGGAGTTCTACGCTCTCTCGCTTACATTCAGGATGCGATTCACATTCCCAGGATCATTTTAAAGCTTCATCACTAAAACGTTATTATATTAAATCTGAAATGCATTCTCAATTCAATGAATGAATGGTGAACAACTTTTCCAAGATTTGCCAAAATTTATTTTATATAAAATAATAACGAGTGATCAGTTTAGAAGTTCAGAAGGTCTACGAAAATCCATGGCAAAGAATGCATATTTTGATGTAATTTCCAGAAGTTTACAATATTTTAAGAACATTTTTAAATTCAATGACATCAAATCAATGACTAGACACTAGTATCTATTATTAAGTTGTTTGTTAATTAAATTAAATTAAGTAAATTATTGTTTATGCTAAAATGCAATTTCGAAATGTGAATAATAAAGAAGAAACAAGAAACAATTAACAATAAAGAATAAAATAATAATGCAGAATAAACAACAATACTGTTGATTAAACTAATTAGCTTGATTGGGATCATTTTCCTTGTCGTCCTCTGAATCCGAGTTCGTGTCGCTCCTGTTCGAGTCGGAGCCCGAAGAAGAATTGGAACTTGAGCCCGACGTGGACTTTGAGCCCGACGTGGACTTTGAGCCCGACTTGGAACTTGCACCCGAAGTGGATCTGGAACTTGAGCTCGAATAACTGAGATCGCAACGTAGCTCTTCCCATTCAGCGGCTGTCAATTCATGGGACTGCGAAGCCAGATCGTGAACTGAATCCTCGTCTGGATTATCATTGGTGATGTCTTTGTTCTGAAGCTCCTGCTGTTGCTGCTCCAGCTCTTCTTGTTGGCGCTCCTGTTGTTGCTGCTCCAACTCTTGTTGTTGGCGCTCCTGTTGTTGCTTTTCCAGCTCTGCTTGCTGGCGCTCTTGTTGTTGCTGCTCCAGCTCTCGTTGTTGGCGCTCTTGTTGTTGCTGTTCCAGCTCTGCTTGTTGGCGCTCCTGGAGCTGTCGTTCCAGCTCTGCTTGTTGGCGCTCCTGTAGCTGTCGTTCCAGCTGTTCTTGCCATAATTTCGCTTGGCGTCGCAGGTTTAGCTGCCATTTTTCCATCGGATGGTGGCGCTGCGATGGGAACTCTTCTTCCTGCTGATACTCTTCAAACTCTTGTTGCTCTTCCGGCTCCTGTTGGTTTTTTTTCTGTTTCTTTTGTTGCTGTTTTTTCTCTTTCGGCTCCTTTATCGGTTTCTCTTTCGGCTCCTTCTTCGGTTTCGGTTCCTTTTTCTCTTTTGGTTCCTTTTTCGGTTTCGGTTCTTTAATCGGTTTCTCTTTTGGTTCCTTTTTCGGTTTCGGTTCTTTTATCGGTTTCTCTTTTGGTTCCTTTTTCGGTTTCGGTTCCTTTTTCTCTTTTGGTTCCTTTTTCGGTTTCGGTTCTTTTATCGGTTTCTCTTTTGGTTCCTTTTTCGGTTTCGGTTCCTTTTTCTCTTTCGGTTCCTTTTTCGGTTTCGGTTCTTTAATCGGTTTCTCTTTCCGTTCCTTTTTCGGTTTCGGTTCCTTAATCGGTTTCTCTCTGCGTTCATTTTTCTGTTTCTTTATTTCTCCTCCATAGTGTACAACTGGCATTTTTGGCTTCTCAGCTCTGGTCTTCTTAACCATAATATTCTGGTCCAGTTTTTCCAACCGCATCTCACCTGTTTTCTTATCGATTATAAGCAAGCATTCCCTTGTGTAATCCTTGTGGTTTCCTTTGTATTCAGTTCGTGCCACACTGGAACCTGCCACATTCGGGGCGGTGACTGTAACCTCGTTACTGGTGCCGACTTCCACCGTAGCGAGTTGGTTCGGGTCCACACTCGCGGGCTTGAAATCATATTTTATAGTATGGAATGCCGTCGCGTTCTTCTTTTCGAACGTGGCGCCGATCTTCAGTTCGCGGAACTCACTGCTGATGTTCAGGCGTTCGGATAGGGTTGGTCTCTTGGTGGTGGAAACCGTCATCCATTTCGATTTATAACACATCCTCGTCCTGTGGTTATCAGTTGCGTTTCCTGGTGGTGAGATGTGTTTGCTAGAATATTATATCAACACGAACATTATATTAATCTATAATAATTGTATTTATTACCTTTTAGTAACAATTTTTATAATATTTATTTAATTCTATTTCCTTTTTTTTTTTTGATAGCACACTATTTCTCAATATTTTTCACTATTTTCCACTACTTTTCACAATTTCGGTTTGAATAAATAATTTTTCTAATTCGACGCTTGAAATTATTTCCTTGGCTTGCTGAGTGCAAAAATGTAAATCGCTTTTCGTTTATTGTACAGTAGATCAAATAACAAGTGCAAGTTTGTTATAGAAAAATGTAAACGCAGTACATGGCACATGATGAAGGTTCAATATTTCAAATAGAAACCGAAGACCAGCAACCAGAGGTCTTCGGTAGTATTTGTGGTAAGTATTGTCTCGCTACCTTCTATATTAGATCAGATCAAGCAATTTAACAGAACTCCAGTAGAACCTTTAATGGTGTTCGAAACAATGAAGCGATGTACTGTGGTGGACCTAAAAGAAAGCTTGTATACCAATATTTTTAATGTCCTCTAATAATGTTCACCGAGTAAACCAACTTTGTTTGTCCGAAACGATGTACGCATCCGATGGCTTGCCACTCGACGCCGGGATTTAATGTGGTTCAGCTAGAAACACATGAGTGAGGCTCCTATCAGATTTAAGCCGTGTGAGCCATTCGAAAGCACCATCATCATCCATGGTATCCACCATCCATATTCATGTGTACAACCATCATTATTCATGCTCATTTAAGGATTCGGAAAGGCAATCATAACGTAACTTTAAAGTTCAAATTCAATTAAAAAATCTAATCAGATACAAGATTAGAAACGTCACCTTAAAATCTGGGATTGATTTTGGCGACCATTTGAGGCGATGTCGGATTTCATTGCGATTGCATCCAAAATCGGTCGCCATTGCGAAAAGATGATTATTTTTGAACCGTTTTCTTTAGAATCGGCTTCTGTTTTGGCCGTCTTCGTCTTTAGTTCTTCTTTAGTTCGTCCTTAGTTCGTCTTTAGTTATTCTTTAGTTCTTCTTTAGTTCGTCCTTAGTTCGTCTTTAGTTGGTCATTAGTTCGTCTTTAGTTCGTCTTTAGTTCGTCTTTAGTTCGTCTTTAGTTCGTCTTTAATTCGTCTTTAGTTCGTCTTTAGTTCGCCTTTAATTCGTCTTTAGTTCGTCTTTAATTCGTCTTTAATTCGCCTTTAGTTCGTCTTGAATTCGTCTTTAGTTCGTCTTTAGTTCGGCTTTAGTTCGTCTTTAGTTCGTCTTTAATTCGTCTTTAACTCGTTTTAAGTTCGTCTTTAGTTCGTCTTTAGTTCGTCTTTAGTTCGTCTTTAGTTCGTCTTTAGTTCGTCTTTAATTCGTCTTTAGTTCGTCTTTGGTTCGTCTTTAATTCGTCTTTAGTTCGTCTTTAGTTCGTCTTTAGTTCGTCTTTAGTTCGTCCTTAGTTCGTCTTTAGTTGGTCATTAGTTCGTCTTTAGTTCGTCTTTAGTTCGTCTTTAATTCGTCTTTAGTTCGTCTTTAGTTCGTCTTGAATTCGTCTTTAGTTCGTCTTTAGTTCGTCTTTAGTTCGTCTTTAGTTCGTCTTTAATTCGTCTTTAACTCGTTTTAAGTTCGTCTTTAGTTCGTCTTTAATTCGTCTTTAGTTCGTATTTAGTTCGTCTTTAGTTCGTCTTTAATTCGTCTTTAGTTCGTTTTTAGTTCGTCTTTAATTCGTCTTTAATTCGTCTTTAGTTCGTCTTTAGTTCGTCTTTAATTCGTCTTTAATTCGTCTTTAGTTCGTCTTTAGTTCGTCTTTAATTCGTCTTTAGTTCGTTTTTAGTTCGTCTTTAATTCGTCTTTAGTTCGTCTTTAGTTCGTCTTTAGTTCGTTTTTAGTTCGTCTTTAGTTCGTCTTTAGTTCGTCTTTAATTCGTCTTTAGTTCGTCTTTAGTTCGTCTTTAATTCGTCTTTAGTTCGTCTTTAATTCGTCTTTAATTCGTCTTTAGTTCGTCTTTAGTTCGTCTTTAATTCGTCTTTAATTCGTCTTTAGTTCGTCTTTAGTTCGTCTTTAATTCGTCTTTAGTTCGTTTTTAGTTCGTCTTTAATTCGTCTTTAGTTCGTCTTTAGTTCGTCTTTAGTTCGTTTTTAGTTCGTCTTTAGTTCGTCTTTAGTTCGTCTTTAGTTGGTCATTAGTTCGTCTTTAGTTCGTCTTTAGTTCGTTTTTAGTTCGTCTTTAATTCGTCTTTAGTTCGTCTTTAGTTCGTCTTTAGTTCGTTTTTAGTTCGTCTTTAGTTCGTCTTTAGTTCGTCTTTAGTTCGTCTTTAGTTCGTCTTTAGTTCGTCTTTAGTTCGTCTTAAATTCGTCTTTAGTTCGTCTTTAGTTCGTCTTTAGTTCGTCCTTAGTTCGTCTTTAGTTCGTCTTTAGTTCGTCCTTAGTTCGTCTTTAGTTGGTCATTAGTTCGTCTTTAGTTCGTCTTTAGTTCGTCTTTAATTCGTCTTTAGTTCGTCTTTAGTTCGTCTTGAATTCGTCTTTAGTTCGTCTTTAGTTCGTCTTTAGTTCGTCTTTAATTCGTCTTTAACTCGTTTTAAGTTCGTCTTTAGTTCGTCTTTAATTCGTCTTTAGTTCGTCTTTAGTTGGTCATTAGTTCGTCTTTAGTTCGTCTTTAGTTCGTCTTTAGTTCGTTTTTAGTTCGTCTTTAATTCGTCTTTAGTTCGTCTTTAGTTCGTCTTTAGTTCGTCTTTAGTTCGTCTTTAGTTCGTCTTTAGTTCGTTTTTAGTTCGTCTTTAGTTCGTCTTTAGTTCGTCTTTAGTTCGTCTTTAATTCGTCTTTAGTTCGTCTTTAGTTCGTCTTTAATTCGTCTTTAGTTCGTCTTTAGTTCGTCTTTAGTTCGTCCTTAGTTCGTCTTTAGTTGGTCATTAGTTCGTCTTTAGTTCGTCTTTAGTTCGTCTTGAATTCGTCTTTAGTTCGTCTTTAGTTCGTCTTTAGTTCGTCTTTAATTCGTCTTTAACTCGTTTTAAGTTCGTCTTTAGTTCGTCTTTAATTCGTCTTTAGTTCGTCTTTGGTTCGTCTTTAGTTCGTCTTTATTTTATTGACTTTCGGCTGTCATAAAGTCAAAGCAAAATAAACTCCTTTTAGTACTTTTTTTTGTTAGTACCTTTTATAGAAAACTCAACCGAGGCCATTCACAGTGGCACTCGTAACACTGTGAATAGATCGAGATAAAGAAGGTGCCTTTTTCCCTCAATCTTCTATTTAAGTAGAATTGTATTGACTGAGTTGCTGATTTCCGCATTCATATCCAACCAAGCAAGCATCTCTTAAAGTGATTCTCTGCAATACAAGTTGACAAGCAATCAACGCTAATTTCGCCAACTTTTAAGGTGTTAAACACAACAGCAACAGCTAATAAAAAAACACAGATATAAAGGGAGTTGGAGTCCCAACTAATTGGTTGGTAAGTGAAAGAAACAACAACAACAACACAACAACACAACAATGGACAAGAACAATGGCAAGAATAGTAAAAAAGAGGTGATAACAAGGCGAAGAAAAACAAGAAGATTCACACCTGTACGTTGGTTGAGGAGCGCGAGTACGTTGACATGTTGTCAACATGCAGGCCATAACAACACATGTCAAACATTCAGAACAAAGGCAACAACAACAACGGCAAAAACCACAACAAATATAGCAATTGTTAGTGTTTTTTTGGATAGTTTTTATTGCTCAAGCAGATGGCAAGATTATGAATGACAAAAAACAAAAGCAAACAAGACTCTGGCAGTTCCTCTTTTATTTGTCTTTTCCCGTTTTCTTCTTACTTTATAATTTCGTTTTTCTTCATCATACTCGTGCTTCTTCTTCTTCTCATCTTTTTATTTTCAAAGCCTACTATAATTTGACATTTGACAGTGTTCACTTGTATATCGGTTGACACATGGATTTGTTGTTGTTGCAGTTGTGCTTCTCCTCTTCCTTGTTGTTGTTGTTGTTTTTCTTTTGTCATAGTTGTCCATTTGTGTGTTGCCATCAAGAAATAAAAACTTGTCACACGTAATCGGATTAAAACTGCAAACTATGCTTGAAGTTTGCAACCTCACCTCACTGCAATCCGATGATTCACCATGTAAAGAAAAAAAGATGATCGAAAGAGAGGCAGTAAAATTTGCCACTTAATTTATTAGGATCCTACCAACAGTTTGTGTGTTAACAACAACAACAACAACAATGTTTCTGTATAAAATAATACACTCTGACCTTCAAAGTATACTATTGTAAGTATTGTCTATTTATATAATAGTTTACTATACTATAGTAAAACGATATAGGAATCATATAGCAACTAGTATACACAATTTTCTGATACTTAAAATTAATAGCATTTTAAAGAAATGTTGGATTACATTGCATTATACTTGGTTGCTTAGATTATAACTCTTAAGTATAAAGAACTCTATTCTGTCTTATTACACTCTTAAAAATATATCGTGGAAAATCCTTACGATATACAAAAATCACCGCAAGAGCAAGATATTGGAGTACACAATACCGAAGACAGATAATCTTGAATCGCAATAGACTGAAATCATTCGGGGACCGCAACAAGTTGAGTCTGACTACTTAATCCATCACTCAGTCGTCGGCATCATCGATCGTCACTCTTCTACTCATGATTAAATTCATCTGTTTACCACAGAGACTTGCACTAAAATATAGTAATATAATTGATTGATATTATTATAGTTATTCTCAATATTTGATCGGTAGATAAATCGGATTTCTCGTCCAATCTTAACGATCAACAGAAAAATGGGAAAAAAGGCACAAAATAATCAATCCATGGGATAGAATCTTATCTTATCGCACGACGCAGCCTGCTTCGATCCGCGTACTTCACTTAAAAATGCATTTAGGATTTCCACAGAGGAATTCGCCTAATCCACTTTCAAATTTGATAGAGTTCCCCGATTTGGGCAACTTAGTTGTCAATTGTGCGCACAAACCAGCTGTCAAACCCAAAAGTAGACATCGCAGAAGACCAAAAATGAAATGAAATAAAAACAACAACCAGGAATAGCTGATGAAGAAGACGACGATGAAGACGACGATGAAGAATAAGAAGAACCACCACAGCTATTCGCATGCCAGTTTAATGAAGAAGCAGTAGTGAAAAATACTACATTTTTATAGGCTGTGAGTTGTTGCTGGCAGTGTTGCCAACAGGTATTTCTGCAGGAGTCAATTTTGGACAAAATGCCTAGTTTTGGTAGTGCTGGAAACTTACACTGAGCACTGAACACACCGAGCAGCAGTTGCACTCAACGCATGTTGACGACTATCAACTTGTTGCCAACCACAGAAGAGCTGCCGAACGCTTGATGTTGCTGGCGGTGGAAATGTGACAGCCATCGGCAGTTGTCAACAACAGCCACCAACAGTTGTTAACTTTTTTCGATGACAGCGGCATTTAGTGTTAAAATGCATGCAATCATTCAATCATTTAATCATTCTTTGTATTTCTCGGTTGGCTTTTTTCGCTTCTCATTTCTTATGACTTCATTAAGGCTCGTCTTTTGTTGGGGGTCATTAAACTTCACTTCAAGTTATTCACCGCAGAATGGAACCTTAAAAAAAATCCATATATTTGCAAATTTAATTTTACACAAATTTTTTTTTTTTTTTTCGCTTCAGCCTAAACTCACAACAGTTTCCGAGTTTCCTGCAACGTTGCTGATGCATGGTTAATGAAATTCGATGCGGCGGCGAACAGCAAAAATTGGTTCCTCTTTATTTAGGTTACTGATAACCCAACGGCCGAGCGGCCGAGAGCTGGCCTGGTTGGCTCACTTGACTACAACAACAACGCCGACAACAACAGCAGGCATCGAAAACAAACAACAACGTCAATGACTTTCCAAATATTTGACATTAATTGCACGTATTGTTGTTATTTCTCATTGTTGTTGTTGTTGTTGTTGTTAACCGTTGTTCACTTGTGTTGGCTGCCTGCCGTATCCAACCGCTTAACATCTGCAGCAACAGCAGCAGTTGCAGTGGCAACATTTTCCACTAACAAGCGCAGGCACAAGAAAAAGCAGCAACAATTTCTTTAAGCATTTTAAAGCGCGTGCGCTGACGCATTTTCCAGCTGCCAAACTAATCTGTTGAACTTAATCTCGGTTGTAGCAACAACAACATCTAAAAAAAACAGCAGTGGCAGTTATAAAGAAAAACCACCAGCAAGAAAACCCCAACAACCACAATTTGTTGGCAGCAGAACGCAGCACGAGCAACATTTTCAAGCTATCAAATGCAATGTATTTTTTGTTGCTTATTTCTTGCTTTTTCATTGTTTTCCCCCCCCCATTAAAATACCATAAACAATGGCAGCAGCAACAACAATAATAACAATTATTAACCCTGACCTGAAACTATCGAATGATTTTGCACACTTTTTACATTATTATTGCACTAATAATGTTACTCGTACTTCGTTGATCGAATACAATTGATATGTGTGACTGATAACAACAAATATTGTGTTCTACGAGAATCCATTTAACGCTGATTATCTTAAATGTTCAGCAATCACCAAAAACATGTTCGATGGCAATCCGATGCGATTCAATACTTGAATTATTAAACTTCAATTCGATTTATTTGTTCTATTAACTTTCTCCCAAACAACCTCAACAAAAACAAGTTAATTCCTTTATAATTTTCTATACCCAGACTATACTATAGTATTATACTTTTCTAGTCTATACTATAGACTCTTTCTATATCAATATACTGAAGAGTCAGTATACAGTCCAATAACTCGAAGAAGGTTCGGACATTTCTTAACCCTTTAATACTGTATAATCTGTCCATTGATCCTTTCTATCATAGTTTATCGTATCTCCAAAAGGTGCAAACATTTCTCGTCCTCATGTTTGACAAATTTTCTTTCAATAACGCTATTTTATAGATTTCTATATCGAGTTTGAACTTTGATCTTTTAATATTCCAACGTTTAACTAGCAATTTCATTTCTCACGCTAGCTTATTTGAGACAATGTTCTGTCTATCTGTTTAAACTATGTACGCTTTAACTCGTATGTATTTGATGATTAATTATTTACCATTAATTATTAAAGATTTTAAATCTATCTGAACTGTTTGGGAGTTCAGAACCATTCGATTGTGACTGACAACTTAATCTCCATGTCGTTACCATAATTAAAGCCATCTACCGTTTCTACCGTTTCGGAGGGAATTCAATTAGTTATTCATGCCGCTTAAAATGACAAATTGTTGCAAAACCTTTCAGTCGCTTTCAGGTTATTTATTAACATCACCTTGTTTTGAGCCCACAGAAAGAACAACAAGCGACTTTCCAAGCCTCCAACATACCATTATAATAGTTGTCCATGGTTTTCGGTTGTCTCGTTTATATTTGTTGCTACTATTTTTATTGTTATTTTGTGGTATTATTATTATTATTATTATTATTATTAATTTGCAAAAATGTCAAAGTAAAAAGCTTTTCGGCGTCGTTTCGGCCGCGGCGTCGTTTTGTTGTCTCGTACGACTTAATAAGATTTTTGATAATCCGCAGCATGAAATGTTTACATTACAGTACTTTGACTATAAATGTCGTCGTTAATGCAATAATAATGTTAATTAAAAACGAGCGACCAATAAAATCACAACAACAACAACAGCAACAACAACAACAAAGCGTTTATTGTCTACAGGTGGCTTCAGAAGTGGTTCCGCGCGCTGAAATTGAGTTCAATTGAATTTTAAGGTTCATTAAGAATATTAAAAAAAATAAAAAGCAGCAGCGTCTGGTTGGCAACGCGGAGTGCCCCCGAGCGCCAGATACACCGAACCAGCGATGGCAGAGAGGCGACACACCTCGCGTCATGTGCAACATGATTCCAGTTAAGGAAGTTTTTCCTTTTTTTTTTTTTTGTTCAGTAAAAACAATCAATAATCAATTAAAACAATTGAAAGTTTTATTGTTGTCGTTGTTGCGTTGGTGGGTACATTTTTTTCTGGTTACTTTTTGGGATTTTTCCCCTCCCCCCCTTTTTTCTTGTTCCGGTTTTAATAAAGTTTTGATTGATCGAAAGTCGTTGCGTTGGGTGCGCCATAAAAAAAGTAAACACCACAACAACAACATCGTCTTTTGTCGTCTACTCCTAATTTCTATAATTCATTTGCGGCCCTTACTCACTAATTAGCAATGCTGCCAGACTGTCCGAGCATTGAGACCGAGAAGGAAGCACTCGCGACAACCCATTAAATACTCTAATTTATTTAGCAGACTCCACTTAAACTAGATAATGAAAGAATCGCCTGTCTGGTTGGGGGAACAAACAAATCGGCTACTAAATGAAGTGGTAGACGTACACTGGGAGAAAACCCAATGAAAACATACTCAAAGCTATGCAATGAATGAAATGGTTCAATGAAATGGTTCAATAAATGGTTTATGTACATCTTTTTCTCTCAGTGTTGCTCTCAGCGTAGCAAACTCACTGCGTTGGCCACTAAATAAAATTGGAATGATTAGCGATTCTTTCAGCAGCAGAAACGCCATGAACTCGAGCCAAAGGATAAGCTAACCATTTCTAATGTTTCATTTCGGTTCTCTTCTTCCTTGCCATTTTATTTTTTTCCCTTTTAAATCTGTCATCTGCTCACTTGAGTTTCCATTTGCTACTGAGTCGCTCTTTTACTCTATTCTACTCCATTCGACGGAACTCTTTTTCCAGCGATTCTTTGGCATAATCGATGAAGTTGTCAAATCATTGGTTCGAATCGTTTCGCTTTTTGAAATCACTTAAATTCTGTCGACTGTCATTTGTTGGCGTCTGTCGCAATGAGTTGACTTGCTTCAGTTCGGCGGGGTGCAGTGGGTCCCTCCGGGTCCCGGGCGGGGTGCGGAGCGTGTGTGTGTGTTCAGTGCGGAAACATGGATTTGAAGTTGTTCGCTCCACTGATATTTCATTAATTTTTACATTTCAATAGCAACTCCAGTGTCAGTCACACTGACATCTCTCTGTACCTCTCTCACTCCCTTCCCCCCTCCCCCGCACTGTATACGACTCTGCGATTCCTCAGCTAATCCGACTTCCGCAATTTATTTCAAGTTGTCAATAGATTTCTTGACATTACAATTCGCAAGAATTAATTGGAGGTTTCCGCAGATGAAAGCGGCTTTTATTTTGGACTTGAAGTTGAAGTTGAAGTTCTTAAAGCTTTTTTGTGTCTTTAAGTGGATTTTTTCCGCTTGTTTTGATGTCTGAGAAATTACAAAGGATTCGTATAATCATCCTCTTTCGAGAGAGCATTATTTGAATTCCTCAAAACTGTGATGAGTCTCTAAGAAGTTCCGTCCGACTGTTTTTTTAATGCTGGCCATAAAAACGTCCGAAATGAGTGAATTTATTTCGCCATCTAACGATATGAATGGCGCTTAAAAGAGCCAACTAAACATCCGCCAGACAAGCAACATCCTGTAGGCAGCAAGGAATTAGTAACCCCTCCCTCCCCCCATCACCCCATCCCCCCATCCAAAGACGTGTTGTCACTCAGCTCCGGCAATCACTCTAGGATCTGACATCACTCTAGAGTATAACCTCCATGGACAGAGTATAACCTCCATGGACGGTGTTCATAAATCAAAGATGACGTAACGACACGCATTACGCCCACCATCACCGAGTCATCCATTCAAGTGGCGGCCTCTTGAGTTGGCTTCGCGCGAACTCGCTTCAGGACTCAACACTTCGCGCGACTTATCACAGGCCCGATCTAAATGGATATGTTTTAATGTTCTACCAGAGAGCAGCGCATAAAGTTTCAATTTTTTGAATTCCCCCATAAAAAGCACAATAAAAGAGCAGTTTTAGGATGTTGCTAACTGCTTCTCTCGATGTTGTGCTCAGTCCCTGAATGAGGTGATCAACGATGAGACGATTTTATAGCGATTCCTTAACTTAACCAAGCCCATGCCCCTTCCACCCTCCTCGCCCAACACTCACGGACCCATAAATTGCTGTATGAAGAGAAAAAGTGTCTAAATGAGTGAGTATGAGGTTTATACGTAAGATTGTGTTACGCAGTGAAAATTTATGATCCTTAAACGAGGTGTTTTCGTCTTTTTGCACACGTAGCAAGTGAACAAGTGAAAGAAGTCAACTCAACTGTAATTCAATAAAAAAACTGGGGGAGCTCACAGAAAACCGATTTACAGCGTATTTTATGCTGTGCTTGAGTACATTTTCATTGGTCATTTAAGGCTTTTTTTCAATTAAGTGCTATTTTCTGGTATAATTACAAGTATGGACCATAATCGCTGCTACTGCTTTATCGGTTGCTGTGGTCGTTGTTGTTGCTGCAGGAGGCGAAATTTTTAATTAAAAACTCTTTGTTTTTACTGGGACTTTTACTTGTCCCAGCAGAGGCTATAAACTGACATCTGAATTGGTTTCGGGTTCGTTTAAAGCTGTATTTGACATGGAAGAAATCGAAGAAAAAGTCCCCTACTTTTTACAGTTACGATGTATTTTTTTCACATTTCAAATGAGTAAATTATTACTTTTAATCGAATAAAACTTCACCCTTTCACAGTTAACAGTTTTTTGTTCATCCACTGCTGCTTTTTGTGCGCCTATCTGGGAAAAAACCATGGAGGGAGCTGTCAGTTTGCCAGAGATTTTTTAACCAACCCACCAACCCAACCAACCAACCAACCAAATCGACACAACAGACAATCAAGACGGAGGAATCTTGAAGCGGCCAGGGTAGCTCCAGAGGTTTCCAGAACGGACACAGAAACTGAAAAGTCAAACTCAATAAAATGCGGAAAAGCTTATAATTGAGTTAAATAACGGTACACAGGACAAAGGACACTAAAGAACAGCATTCAGCGACAAGGAATGCGGCAGCACTCAACACAAGCCATCAACACAGAGCAGCCAAGTAGTTAAGAATCATATTTATTCGCCGCTCTTCGCCGCTCTTCGCCGCTCTGTTCGATTCTTTCAAGATTCCGAAGAAGCTGAACTCAACACAATGTGCACCACTTTGAAAAGGGCAACAACTGGATACAATTAGGCCAGCACCATGTGTGTTTGTCGATTGTCAAGCCTACTTTGATATACGCCGCCCCCTGAGGTTATGCCACGCCGTCCTCCGCCGCCCCTGTCGCCGCCACTGCCACCGACGTCGCCAGCTCCAGTCATCGGCATGCGTAATGCAAATTAAATGCTTTTCAAGCATGAAACAAGTCTTCATTAATTTGTTGTTGGTCGGCAAACTTGGTCACACGACAGACAGACATTGTGACGGGCAGACGGACAGAAGGTCGGACGGACGGCTGAGTAGCTGAGACAGCTGAATGGATGCTTGTTCCAACCACGTCGTCGTTCCTACGACGCACGCACACAACGAGAGCGCTCTGAAGCAATTAAATGCCACACCACCGCCGCCACCATGAAACAAAAATAAGCCGCCGCCGGGCACCGCAGACCGCGATCCAGAAGTCCGAGTCGCGAAGTTCCGCTCCACCACCAGCTCAGCGCATCATCGGAGTGCAGCTGCAGCAGCGATTAAAATGATGGATTACTTTCTTACTTGCAACACTGGCGATGTTATGCGAGGCAGCAGAAGCAACAAGCAGGTTGCCCCACACCGCACCCCTCCCCCCACACGGCACCCTGGCTGCTGCTGGGCTTGCTGTAAGTTGACAGCTGTTGCTGTTGCTGTTGCTGCATCTGCGGCTTGAGGATTCCTGCGTGTCGTCTGCGGCGCTTCTTCTGCTGTTTACGCGCTTCTATTTGCTGGGAACGCTTTGTTTTTGTTAAGTTGTCCGACATGCGTTGCTCTGCCATTTATTCAGGCGATCCTCTGCTCCGCCACTCGCAGTGTTGCCAACTCTGCGGAAATTGCATCCGACACGCGGTGGTGTGCATATGATTTGCGAGCAGTTCGTCTGAGCCGCTGCTGGCCGCACGTCGTAATTGGTTTATAATTGTAATAATCATGAGGAATGGGTGCCCGCCGAAGCTGGCCGGAGGAGGGCCGGCCGGCCAGCCTCAGAGGCGCAGAGACACACACTAATTTAGACGCGATGTCAATGCGAAATGAGGCTTAGAGGATCAGCGGCTGTCGCGGTCGGAAGTACAAAAAAGCAGCAGCAGCAGCAACAACAACAGCGAAAATCAACAACGCTACCCGGCGAAGCAATCAGCCGGGAATGCTTCGGAACTGGAATTATTTGAGTTAATTAAATTAATCGGCGTCATCAAAGATGATTATTTAATTTAATTAATTTATTTAATTAAGTGTTACTCGATTCTAATCAAATTCAAAACTAATTGAATCGATTTGCATTGCAGAAAATTAGTTTGCATTGTGATTGAATTTGCAATCACTTCAATTAGCTTTGAATTTTGGTTATATTTTAATTAAATTTCAATTTTAATTCTATTTTAAATACGATATAATTTCTATTCTTAGTCCACTGAATTGGAATCGAATTAAAATTAATGAAAACTCAATTATTATTACAGCCAATTTCAGTTAATTTGAATTGAATCAAAGTATTATAATTTAGAGTTAATTAAATCAATTCAAATATAATTGAAGTAATTTAGACTTGCTTGGATTATTTTAGATTTAATTGAATTGTCGTTGTTGTTGTTGTTGTTTGAGAAGTCTACGAGTGCCAATTTATTGCCTTGAATGCAATTTAATTAAATGTCTTTTCTTCCACTTTCTTCGCTGTCGCTTTCAATCGCTGCTCGCATCGCGAATCGCGCCCGACTTCCTTGAATTTAATCTCATTCGATCGCAACGAGTTTTTAACGATTTCCATCAACGAATTCAATTGCTATGCAAATTTTTGGCACACGGCATCAGAAGATAAGAAAAACGAATCGCAGCGAAACGAAGCGAATTCGCATCGTTAGCGGTACCTGGCGGCAACCATTTCGTCGCGCACCTGGCCAGTGTTGCCATATCGGGTGGCAGAGACACGCAATTTCAAGCTCAACAACGCTCACGACTTCTGTGGAAACGAAATTAAATGTTCCTTATATGTTGTCACACGAGGTTATTGTGTTGTTGCTGCTGTGAACAACGCGTTGCTGCTGACGCCAAATTGAATTCAAAACTAATTTGATTGATTGTTAAAATAAACTGAATCAGCTTTTTATGGCAGCAACTTTCGCTGCACAACAGCAAGCGTTGCCAGCTCACACGACGACAGGGAATCGCAACGCTGCTGCTGTCTTTCTTCTTGCTACTGTTATTGTTGTTGTTGTTGTTGTTGTTGTTGTTGTTGTTGCTACGTTTGTCCGTCTGTCTGCCAGTCTGTCGGTCTGTCTGTCTGTCTCAGGAAGTGCATGGAATTCAATTTAATTCATTGCAACCTTTTTATAGATCGCGATACACATTATTAAATGCAATTAGATTGCAATCGCAATGACAATCGACAACAACAACAACAACAGCAGCAACAACAACTACAACTATTTAATACCTTATCTTCTCTTCCTCTTCATTTCTGGAGCCATTCTTTTCGAGGAGTGGAAATTTTGAATAATTGACTGCGAAAGTGTTGCTGTCATTCGATATAAATTATTATGCCACTCAAAAAGCAAGCAACATTCACACGACAGCAACTGAAAATGAAACGATAACAATAACAACTGAAGTAACAACAGTGCTGTTGTTGTTGCTGGAGAAGTGAGAAAAATATGGTAAATCAGCGTCCATTTCTTCCATCAGCAGTTGGCTCAAATAATATTGACGTTGGCAACGATACAAAGGAAAGTAACAGCAGCAATACAAGCAGAAGAAGAAGAAGAAGAAGGAGAAGAAGAAGAATCATCACAAGAAGAAGCAGCAACAGCAGAAGTGGCGGTACGGAGTGCGGAAATAAATCAGTGAGAGTGAATGAATGTTGCAGTGACGAACTGACAGCGACAACGAAATGTTGCTGGTGATTTTATTTGATATATCTTTTTTCCCTTCGTTGTTGTTCACTTCCGTCTGCAGCAACAACAACAACAACAACAGCAACGATGTCTGGATGCAGACATTTCGGCGTCTGGATTTTTATTCATTCATTCAAACAATTCGATTTGATTAATTGTACTTCTATGAGTTCAACAACGAAAAAAGCAACGATGGATGCTTAAAATTCATTGAATTGATTGGCTTTATTTGTAATGCTCACTCTGTCTCTCTCCTCCTCTCCCTTCTTTTGGTTTTTTTCTTATTCGTGTTTTCCGCTCGTATTCAAACTTAAGACAATCTTAAATTATCACGGGTCACACGCAAGCAACCCACCGATCAAGTGGTTACCTTAAAAGGCACCTCCAATCGCTAGTCTCCCAAAAATAACCGTCCTTTCAAACCCCTCGCCCTCCACCCCGCCCTCCTTGCCAACAATAATTTTACGCTTGTTGCTGGTGGTTGTTTGTTGTTGTTTGTTGTTTTATTGTAATTGTAATTTATCGCCTGCGAAATTTGATTTATTTACCTACCTCTCTGCGTTCCCCAAAATAGGAGCAGATACACTACTTTTTTCTCTTGTTTTTTGGTGTTCATTGGTACCTGAGCACGGGCACCCAATTAGTCGCGTTGCCAACTCGATGCATTCCCATAATTGAATTGGCGTGGAAGTTATGCGAGCCAAGCAGCAGCACCACAGGACAAGGGGACGAACAGACGGGGGAAAAGAGGGACAAAAGGACAGCAAGTAGAGGGACAAATGGACGAACAAATGCACCAACTGATGGACGGAGGTACCCACAAATAAACCGAGGGAAAAATAGACCAATGGACTGGCCGGGAAAACAGTTGGACAGGCAGACAAAATATTCGGCACAATCGAAAAACAAGATAATCAAGTGTCTATAATGATTCTCCACAATCACAAGCGTGATTGTCCCCTCCCCGTAACCCCCTGACGACCCTCCGTTTCCATTAGTTCAGGCTATCGCGAGTGTACTGTACTTACAGTAGTTTCCATCACCTTCTTATGCTTTAAAGTGGAGAACGTTTTTAATCATTTTTCAAATAAATTATCCATCTTTTTCCTAATAAAAAATGCATCGTTATTATAGCAATCAAATTAAGTTTTTTCCAGTACATTTTTTAATCAATTTCATCCACTGTGGGTCATAAAAAGTTTGAAGTATCGTATATTTGGAGCCGTTTGGTTTCCTTTTTTTTAAGCACTTTTTTTATGAACGCATGTTGAATGGAATTTCTTACATTACATTTGAACTAATTGACTGAAATGGTTGATAGTATTTGATGGTTGTTGTTGTATCGTATTGTTGTTGTGTCGTATTGTTGTTGTTTTAGTAAACACTACCGTATAAAAGCCTTTTAAAATGAACTTAAATGAAAATTTGGAAAAAAGTTTCGTAATCTTGAAAGACACACAACAAGAACAACAAACAAGACAACAAACACGACAATAAATTTTCAAACAACTACAAATAATAACAACAAAGACAAGAACCACAACAACAGCAAGAACACCACCATAACAACAACAACACCACAACAAAAACATGTGGTTAAATCGGCGTTGTTATCGTCGGTGGTGGAGTTCAATTTTAAACAATTTGGTTGTTAGCAACACTTTAAACTTGGCCGGACAGATTTGGGGCGCTTTATTGTTGTTGTGTATGTTGTTCTTGTTGTTATTATTATTACTTACAATGCAATTCGATCTCTTATTTATTTGAAATTTGAAATATTTATGGAGCATTTAAATTGCACTTGCAGACAACTCGATGAAGTGTTGCGCGGACAGATTTTTGAAATTTATTATAAACCAATGAAAGATCTCGACTGAACTCTAGCGGGGTTTTAATAACGCGCGGTTGGCCGGCGCTTATTTCGATTCCGATTTTATTTATGTGCACAAAATTATAGAGTTACCCATCCACTCGGCTCCAGTCTGAAGTTGGGTCGGATTGGATTGGAGTGGATTAGATTGGATACTGCTTGGAATGCCTCAAAGTGCAAACGAATAGATTTTTAGTAAGTGTTGTCTGCTGGATGTTTGTCTGTCTCTCTGTCTGTCGGCTAAAATTGTCCTTAATTCACATAGAAGACATTCCGCCCCGCAGACTTGACCTCCTCGATAAGGTGACAAGCGGCACTCGTAAATAGCGGAGACACAAACCATAAACCACGAATTTCGCATGCAAATTGTGTGTAACCGAAAACATGTTTAATCTATTATTATTTGCTATTCGTATCTTCATCATGTGCCGTGTGGTAGAGTGTTTAGATTTTTCTATATCAGACTTGAACTTGTTATTCGATCTACTGTGCAATAAACGAAAAGTGATTTTAATTTTTTACCTCAGCATGTCGGTGAAAAAATTCTAAAGTCAAATCGTAAAAAATTATTTATTCAAACGAAAATTGTGAAACATATAGAAAACTTGTGAAAAATATTGTGCTATTGGAAAAAAAATATAAAATACTTATTACTTAATACATATTATAAAAGGTAAGAACATTTAGAACTAATATTGTAACAATCGATAGCGCATAAATATTTTGTTTTATTAAAATTTTATATAAGATTTTCGCAAACGAATCTGATAACAGCACGATGTCATCGCAAAAGGAAGACTCCGCAGAAGATCGCAAAACTGATGCAAATGAAGAGCAACAATCATCAAGCCGCAATAATAAACGCGAAAAGCAGGATCAGCTCGAAGAGCCGCAGCAAAAGAAACAGAAACAACATCATGAGCCAGAGAACCAACAGCAGCAACAGTCCCAGGAGCAGCATCACCAACAGGAAGAGAATAAACGGCAGCAACATGAGTTGGAACGACAGCTAAGAGAGCTGGATGAGCAGCAACAACAAGATCTCGAACAACAGCTGCAGCAGCTAGAAGAGCCACCCCAAAACCACGATCTCGAGCGCCAGGTACGTGCGCTGCAGCAGCGCGAACAGTACGAAGACATCGAGCGCCAGTTGCACGAGCTACAACAGCAACCACAGTACCAGGAACTGGAGCGCCAGCTACGAGAGTTAGAAAAGCGGGAGCAGAAGGAAGACTTGGAAAGACAGTTACGGGAACTGGAACAGACACGTCAACACCAGGAGCTGGAGCGGCAATTGCAAGAGCTGGAGCAGCAATACCTCGATCGACAGTTACTAGAGTTGGAAGACCGCGAAGAACATGAAGGTCTGGAGGAACAGCTCCGCGAGCTGGAGGAGCAGTACCGAGATCAACAACTACTAGAGGAGGCCGCTACGGTAGAGCCGCAAGACCAGCATGAAGGCATGGAACTACAAATTCCAGAAGTGGAAGAGGCAGAGCAGGATCAGGACCTGGAATGGGAGCAGGAAGACCAGGAACAGGAACAGCAGCAACCACAGGAACCACTGGAATTGCAGCGCCATGCACCAATGCAAAAGTGGCAAACACGATTGCGACAACAAGTGAATCTATGGCAACAACAGCTGGATAGGCAGGAGCAGCAAAACCAACAACACGTGCCGGAACTGCTGAGTCCTCCGAACAGATATATCTCCACTCTTACGCCATATAATAATTCGCTGAAAAATTACCTTTCGCAGAGTCTAGAAGTCACTGCCATTAAAATAGAAGAGCACTCCTTTAGCTACTCCAGTTCCATTTCCAGTCGCAGGTCGAGCTCAAGTTCAAATTCAACTTCAAGCTCGAGTTCCACACCAGATTCGAGTTCGGAATCGGACTCTAGCGATATAATCAGCAGCGATATAATCAGCAGCGACACGAGCTCGGATTCAGAGGAAGATAAGGAAAATGATCCCAATCGAGCTAATTAGCTGCCCAGGTTGCCCAGGTTGCCCAGGTCGGGTGGTGGTTGTTGTCTTCAATGTTCACGGCTCACTGATGATTCGTTATCGTTAATTGTTTCTTGTTTCGTCTTGTTTATGCACATTTCGAAATCGCATTTCAGCATAAACAATAATTTACTCAATTTAATTTAAATATTAAACATTTTGATAATAGATACTTACTAGTATCTAGTCATTGATTCGATATGTCATTGAATTTCAAAATGTTCTTAAAATATTGTAAACTTCTAAAAATTATATCAAAATTTACATTCCTTGCCATGGATTTTCGCAAACCTTCTGAACTTGTAAACCCGACTACTCTTTATTATTTTATATAAAATACATTTTAGACTTTTAGAAATGTTCTAAAAATATTGTAAACTTTTCAAAATTATATCAAAGTATGCATTCTTTGGCATGAATTTTCGCAAACCTTCTGAACTTGTAAACCGATTACTCTTTATTATTTTATATAAAATAAATTTTGGCAAATATTGGAAAAGTTGTTCACCAATCATTTTGAGTTGAGAATGCATTTCAGATTTAATATAATAACGTTGTACTGATGAAGCTTAAGGATGATGAATGATTGTCGCCATTTCGCTTACATGGAGTGCTTTTTAATTAGTAAAAAATTATAGATTAAATATGTTTTCCGTTGCACAAAAGTTGCATTCAAAATTCGTGTGTGTGGTTTGTGTCTCCGCTGTTTAGGAATTCCGCACTTCACTCACTTCTCTTCGATGGATGATTGCGATTTTGATTGATATCGTTGAGTGAATGAAAGAAGTGCGTAAGGTGGGAAGAAGGGAGGGAGGGGCATAATATAGAAAAGAGATGGTGAAAGCATTCTTAGCATTTCTTTTGATATTCAAAGCGATTCAATAGCGATGACTTCATGTTTTCTCAACTTATTCATTATTTTCTCTTCCCTTGCAGATGCAGCTCCACAGACGCTTCGCTTGACTACTTGATGGGCTCACTGTCCCTATGCAAACAGCGCCGCCAGTTAGTCATTCAGTCACTCAGTCAACCAACGAGTCCACAGCGTCTACGATCATCCGACGTGCGCCCATCTGCCGCTGTCGCTGTCGCTGCCGCTGATGATCGCCGCATTAAATACGCCGTATCTATGAGATGATGCGTTATCTGATGTGCGCCATCCGCCATCCCAGATAAGGGAAGTAGCAGCGGACAACAGGGACCACAACAAGGAAAGAAGACCAACCAGCAAATGCATTTAATAAAAATGCAGAAATTATTAAATGCGAGTTCGTAAAAGAATATCAATTCAGTGCTGGCAGCGTTTAATTATTTTATTCGTCGCACTCGCGTGGAGGCTGCCTGCGAAGACGGGCGAAAGCACGCGCCCCGATCGCGTCGCTTTCCCACAGCGCGGCAGCAGCGCGGCAGAGCGGCCGAGCGGCCGAGCAGCAGCGGCGACAAGCAAAGGCGACAAATTTTTATGAGAGTTTATTGCAGGAACGCATTAAAAGGCAACGCTGACCAAGTGGAGCTTCGGCAGCGGCTCGGTGACGGCATGTGGCGCTGCAACAACAACAGCAGCGACAGCAACAGCAACAATATTGCTAATTTGCTCATAAATATGCAATTCTTATGTTTATCGAATTTTCTTGTACGTCGACTTTAACTTGACAACAACAACAGCAACGGCAACAACAACAGCAACAGCAACAACAACTAAAACGAACCACATGCAGCAGAAGCAGCACCAACACCGACTGCTAGACAACAAAACAACAACAACTTTGGAGCCTCTAAAAAAAAAACAGACTTTTTTGCTCGATCATCAGCAATAAATTCGATTTTTTTTCGCTGCTCCTTTTGTTGCTCCCTGCGATTTATTGACAAAAATCGCCGCATTTCGATGCTATTAATTTTTATTGCTTAGTGTTTGTTTGTTTGTTGTCGTTTTTTGTTGTCTTTGTTGTTGTTGTTGTAATGTTTATTTATTTCATTAGCTGTTCGTCGCGTTCGCATAAATAATTTTAATTAAAGTAATAAAATAAAAGCTCACTGCATTTTAATAGCTGCCAATAATAATAATAATAATTGTTTAGTGTCAATAAAACTCGCAATAAATCGTTTCATTTGCAAAAATTCACCACCACAACAACAACAGGGATCTTTTCGCAAAAAATCAGAAATCAGAAATCAGAAAAAAAGAAGAAATAATAATAAGTAAAGAAAAAAAAATTGCATATTCTTGAAAAAAGTGCCTGAAAATTAAAATTATTGCTGATTATTAAAGCAGCCATCAGAAAAAAAAGAA
>OX451348.1:32433056-32488571 GCA_949629155.1 Myopa testacea
TTAACAAATAAAAGCTACCACATGTAATGAAGCTTCACTGAATCTCGTTTCTATGATTTATTTGTATGTTTTGTGGTCGCTTTTTCTCAATTTACTGTCGTTCGCTTTAGGACTCCAATAAAAAATTCCTTTCACTCAGAAACCCAGCGTCGATGGTGCCTTGTTTCGAGTCCATTCAATGCTAATTCAATGAAAAATGTCTCAGAGTCAAGAAAAATTGCGCTGCACGAAGTACCTCGTTACTAAATTTAGTAGAGCCGGATTTACATAATTTCGAAGGGGACCAGAAAATAGCACGAGTCGAGCAGATGACAATAGAACCCGGAAGCTTGGCAAACTCAGTTAATACGTAATAATAATAAAATTCGCCAAATTTAATTGAGAACTGAATTCTTTTCGATCTGAATTCCATAGAAAATTCACTGAAATTAGAGAGGTGGCATAAACAGTCTCTGATCTCTAAAGAATCACCTTTCAAATGTTCAGTCTTTAGTTTGTAATCATAAAAACCTAACAAATCTACAACAAAAATGAACTAAATTAGAATTCCTTTAATTCTTTCGATGGTTTAATTTTCTCAAAACTAACAGAAGTCAAGGCGACAAAAATTTAACCGTTTTAACCGTTGTGAAACGCGGAGAAGAGAGACCAAAACCACAGTTACAACTGTAAATAATAAAACCACCTTTTCTCTTGTTCTTCTTCTGCTATTTGCAAAAGTCAACATAAAAAGCTTTGGGCTAGAAAAAAATAAATACGAAAAAATAGCAAGAAAAACTGAGAGGAGGAAGAGAAAAAAACAAACAAATACAGGTCAGAAAGGGGACAATAAGGCTTAAAGTAGTGGAAACCGTAAAAAGCTGAAACAAAAACAACCATAAAACGAGTAAATCATCTACTACAGTGATGGCTGTTTGAGAAGAAGGTTTTTTTTTATGTTTTAAAAACGGTTTTTAAAAAGTTTCTATAATGCTCTCGTTGGACTCATGAAAGTGGTGATAAAAACGAGTGCGCTATAAAGCAACATGTCGCATTTTAGCGATATAAAAAATGTCACAGTAGACACTAGAAAATGGCAAGAAACGAAGAAAATGTTTCGAAATTGCATATAAAGTGAATAAACGTATCAGACTATAGAGAGAGGAAGAGAGAGAGGAAGAGAGGAGAGCGAGAGCGAGAGAGAGGTACAAGAGTATGTATAAAAAGTGCAAAAATCTTAAAAATTATTTGTAGATGATCACATGAGGAGTGGATGCAATACTCACGTGATCACTTAAATCTACAATTTATTGATATCTGTAAACACATCGTATCTCTCTCTACAATCGAATGTAGACCATCAAAAGTTCATTGTAGATAATCCCATTAAGTGTAGATACTCAAACTCAAGTACAATTTATTGTTACGAGTATGTTTCAATATTAATCTACTATATCTGGGCATTTGTCTACATTACCACTCTACCAGAGCTACGTAGCGCCTATAGACACATTTTTAGATGAATACTAACAGCTGATGACACGATTATGTACGGGGAACGGCGGAAAGGGTAAAAAGGGCGTAGAAATTCCAGTGATCTCTCTCTCTCGATATAAAGTCTAAAGTATTGTAGTGGAAATAGTTAAATGTAACTAAACCATAACCACAGCACATTTAAATAGTCCTCTACATATTAACAACGCCGTATATA
The DNA here is from genome assembly GCA_949629155.1 of Myopa testacea. NCBI lineage: Eukaryota > Metazoa > Arthropoda > Insecta > Diptera > Conopidae > Myopa > Myopa testacea. The sequence continues at coordinate 32,434,747 of OX451348.1, forward strand.
GTCTATTACATAACTATACAGTGCTCCAAAGTGTTCTACAATGTTGTAAAGTGTTCTAGAATGTTGTATAGTGTTCTAGAATGTTGTATAGTGTTCTAAAATGCTGTAAAGTGTTCCACATCGGTCCATAGTGTATCATAGTCTTCAACATTGCTCTATAGTGTACTATATACTGTACTGTATTCCCCTTTGTTCTTCGTTGTTCTACATATTTTGACATATTTTCCACTCAAGTATATTTTCATAAAAGTTTTATAATCCTTTAGAAAGAAACTCTCTCTACGGAAAAGTTTTCAACTACACCGAAATATTAGTATTCGGTCAAATAATTCTAAGCACATTGAGTTTTCCAAGTTGTTTTCTTTCTCTCCCTCCCTCTCTCTCCCTCCCTCCCTCTGTCTCCCACCCCCCCTCTCTTGCTCTCTCCCTCTCTCTGCTTTACACTCTACTCTACACTTTTCTTTGCACTTTCGAAAGGATTTAAAAAATTTAAACAAACTCTATGAGCAAAAAACTCAGGTAAACAAAACAAATGAGTGCTCGCTCTTTAAGCGAAATCAAACAAAAACAAAACGTAGCCGAAAAAAAACAAAAGGGAAAAAAAGCTACTAAAGAGTAAAATAATAACAAATTACTAAAGTGTAGTGTAATCTTGCCAGATGGGAGGGAGCGTGTTTAGGAGACGCGGGAGGGGGGGGGGGGGGGACGGGGGACTCAAACTGAACTGCGGCAAAAGTGAGTAGAAACTATTAATGGAATATGAACGCTAATAATAAAGTGGGTCAGCTGGACCACGAGCTCTCAAAAGAAAACCCAAAAGGGTACACAGCAAAAAGGAAAACCGAAGAAATGCTTTGCTTGTTTTAAATGACCACAAAACGAAATAAAATACAAAAATCGCAGCAGCAACAAATTGCGAAAAAGATGGAATGAATGTGGACTGCAGGGGGACTGAAGGGGCACTGAAGGGGGCATGAAGTTTAATGAAATGAACCGTGCCTCACCAAAGATGCGGCTGCGGTTGCTTCTGCTGCTGCGATTCTGTGTCCGGTCGAAGAAGTCGAACAATTTTTGTAGTGTTGCAAAAGATGATGGTTCATTTTAAGGCTCAACTCCGCGCTGTTTAGTTTAGTTGTGGCTTTAAGACGATTTTGCAATCCGATAAAAAACAGCCAGCCTCGAATAAAGTTGCTATCTGTGGCAACGCTGTGTCTGGGCGTGAGTCTGTGTGAGTAGATGGGGGCGTGTATTTAATTAGTGAAGCTCAGACAACATCAACAGGGGAAAACAAAAGAAAAGACCAAATAATATTGGAAGAAAACTAATAAACAACAAAACAAAACAATTTCGGAAATATTGAATGTATTAAAAGCACGAAAAGGTGGCAGCATCTCCTCTAATAAAGTTATTAAACGATTTTCGGGGGATATCAATTTTTATTTATTTTTTTTCCTTTCTGTCGAAGCACATCAACATTCTTTTTTAATGAATTCCATAAAAATGTAAATTTATGCCCTCGAAGCAGAACCTGCCCACCACCAGCAACAACAACAACAACACCGACAACACCGAGGATCAGCAACAAAATCACTGCAACCACACTTTTTCGCTTCGGCTGTATACGGTTGTTGTTGTTGTTGTTGTTGCGAGTTCAACGGCAACAAAAGTTCGGCAGCAGCGACAGTGTGCGTTGGGCCCAGGCTCCGGTGACGCCCTGCTAATTCCCCGCTGTGATGGTTCAATCAGGAGATTTTTTGCCCTTCTTTCGCTGAACGCTTTTTTGATGTTTTCCAGAAAACTTGGGGTTAGTTTTTGTGTTGTTGTTGTTGTTGTTGTTGTTGTTGTTGCTGCTACGTACTGCGCCGCCCCCTCTGAACGTTGACTTAATTTGTAAAATTCAAATAAGTGGGCGTGTATCAGTGTTGTTGTTGTTGTTGTTCGTGTTCTTGTTCTTGTTCTTGATGATGTTGTCGTTGTGTTGTTTTTGTTGTGGGTCGGCTGTTTACAACATTTTTTCGACATCATATCGTAGTACATCGTACGAACAACAGAGCTACTCATCAAAATGGATGGGGAGTGGCATCAACAACAATTACAACAACAACGACAATTACAACAACGACAATTAACAACAGCAACAACAACAACAACAACAACCAAAAGATGCCTGTATTATCATAAAATAGGGTTTCAATGACGAACCAGCCGCCAGAATTCGAGGCGGCTCGGGACGGCCGGATATGTTGAGGTGTCATTGTTGACACTCTGAACGCACACGCAATAGTGACGTGGATGACATGCACCAACACACACATACACACACACACACACACAGAGTTGGCTCTATTCATACTATGTACATGCATGCATGCATTCAAGTGTTTCGTGTGTGTGTGTGTGTGTGTGTGTGTGTGTGTGTGTGTTTATCATTTACATATGTTGTTCATTCGTGTGTGTCATGTGACGCGTGCAAATTGCCCCATTGTTCGGCTCGATGTCATGCTAGCTGCATAGAAATGACATCAATTTGCATAAACACGTGATGCAATATTGCAGAATGTCGCGCTGCTGTTCCATCGCCATACAACAACAACACCAGGTGGCGGCAACAAAATTGCTAACTTCGAAAATAGTCGGCGGTATCGATGTTCATTAAGAGACCTCGACACCAACACCCCCTCCCCACACCCCCTCAGAATGAGAGTTCAAGTTCAAGAGTTCTTCTTCATCGTTTAACCTCCACTCACTGCTTTTTTTAGACTCTCTTAAATCATCTTTTATTTTTTTATTCATTTTCCATTGCGATTTTTTAGATTTTCACAGAATAACAAATCATTTTGTGCGAATAAAGAAACTTCAAGTGTTTATAAAGTGAAATCAAATGAGTTTCTGTGAAAGTGAAGAAACACAAGATTTTAGAATGTAGAGAGAAGGCAGAAAAGAAAGAAAGAAGAGAAGAGAAAAGAAGAGAATCGATTTATTTTGAAGATTGTTACTAAACAAAGAAATCTTCACCATCGCAGAAACACGTCGACACATGTTTGAATTGACTACACAACAAAAACAACAACAACAATGCCAACAACAACAATAACAGTAACATAAGCAAATTCGAACAAAACACAAACACGTCGAAGCTCGTCGTTTTATTTGAAAGAACGAAGAAGCACGTCAAATAAATTTACAAACAAAATCGTGCAGGTACTCACTACAACAATAACAACAACAACAACAATAACAACAACAACAACAATAACAACAACAACAACGAAAACAACAACAACAATAGCAACAAAAGCAAGGCGTTGAAATTGACACCTCATATCGTCAAAATAAAACACAACAACCACCTGGAGCCAAAAACCAACAACAATGCAAAAAATCAAAGCCGGGTATTTTTGTGAATTATTTCGTCACCTCAGGATTCCTTTTTGAGTTCTTTTCGAACAGTTTTGAACACTTTAACTGACATGCGTGTGTGATTTCCATTAACACACACACACACACACACACATACTCGGCGAAAGGGGCCGAGATCCAATCCAATACTTCTACACACGTCATTCACGCTGCAGAAAACTCACTTAATTATTGAAGCAGCGGAAATTTGAGCAAAAGAGGGTCTGCAACACTCGCAACACTCGCAACTTCACTGGCAACCTTTTGTGCATTCTTTTTTCTTGGTTTTTTGGTTTTTCGGCTTCTTTTTCAGTGCTTTCTTTATTTGCATCCATCTTCTGAATGCATTCCGCATACATTTCAAGTAATTAATCTGAAAACCACGTGAATTTTGATATCTCAGCAGATGAAGTGGTTTCTGAGACGATGGCAGGCATGCATACAGACAGATAGACACACACACACACACACACACACACACATACACACACTTATACACTTATATATGTCTGTGCATAAATCGTTGTAGACATTTAAATATGCGTTCATTCGCTTGTTTGAAGCTTCTTCCTTTTATACTCCTTCTCCTTCCTTCCTCTTCTCCTGTCGTCTTCTTCTTCATCCACTGCTTGTGCTCATGCTTAGCTTTCGCTTCTGCTACTGCTGCAACTTCACTTCTGCTCCGTCTGATTAACACGCGCACCCCGGGCACCGTCGGGGATACGCTATCAACGCGCTTCGACGTATCCTTTTACCCCAGGGTTGCCATCCAGCCAGCCAGCTAGCCAGCCAGTGTCACCGCAGTGTCACATTCGTGCGCAGCGAAACGGGTTGCAGTTGTTGTGGCAGGGAAACCCTACAAAAGCCATGGGTTCTGCTTTTTTATTGCATTCCGAAAAGTTGACTGGGATGCGGTCAGCTACAGTGGAGCAACTACCAAACTTGAGTAGTGGGAAACATCCTCATGGGCAAGAAGAAGAAGGAAATGTGCCACGCCCACTTCTGTGGATTTCTCAATAGCAATGCGAAATCTTCAACTGACATTCGGTTAAAAGTCAGTTGCGTCTTCTGTGTCGCCCACATCGATCGAATTATGATGCATTATGATGCACCTCATATAATATAAACGCAAACGCAATGTAAAAGGGTCGATAATGCAGTCCATCGGTGCATCAACCGTTTTATCTCCATCGGACCATCCAATTTACTTTCGTCCCATAAAAATCGCTTTCCATAACATCGAGAGTCCTGCAATCAACTACGAATAATAATTGAATTGCATTATTATGCCATGCAGTTCGATGATGTGACATGACTGTGAGCCCAGTGACATAAGCTTGCCAATTTATTTGGACAGCCGCACCGTCCATAAACAACAACGCCGTGGATGGATGCCGGCCCACGATTAAAACCCCGGAATACGTTGGAAGACAACCATTCTAATTACTTGCTTGTGGCCAGCTGCTCTCGCGGAACGGCGCCAAAAAAGCTCATCCAGAGCAGTACGAACGACACCGAATCAACCACCCATGGGGCAAGATGGCGGCCGAGCGATGTGCATGCGGGGTCGGGACATTTTACGGCGTGGTTCCTACGCGAAAAGTGCAAATTGTTTCCTTTAATTTGCAGTATTTTAATGCATCGTTAATAATTTCGGTCTTCTGCACTAATTAACCAAAAAGTCAATCTATCGATTCGTTAAGTTCGCCACAACAGCAACTGTAAATACATGCGCATTCATATTCGTAGCTCCATTTGTAGGTACATGTGTATTCCGATTCCAATTAAATAAATTCTCAGCGCAGTCCCTGGTTTGTGCAGGGCCATAAATTGACTCAGCAGGAGGCCGAAATTATGACCGCTCGCGAATGTAGTCGAGATCATTATCGTCCTCGCTAAGAGCTGAGAGAGATCAACGCGCTGCCCTCCGGATCAGCCGAGCGTCTACACCTGGCAACGCAGTCATTCTTCTCGGCCTGGTTGCTGCTACCAACAGTAACAGCAACAGCAACAGCAACAACAACAACAACAACAGAAACTACAATGAGGCAACGAACAAATGCGTTTTTAATAACTTTTTCTGTCGGCAACCAAGTTTGCAAGCGTCCCCCTTCTTTTTTTTTTTTGCAGCAGTCTCAAGGGCCAGACTTGGTGAAACCTTAGAGGTGGCTTCTGCTTGAAGAGAATGTGAGGAAATGCGTTCGTTTCGCTGGCCAGACTGGTGTTAAGTGCGGCCTGTTCGACGACACCTTTTGGGCCAGCGACGACAACGACGACGACAGCAACGACGATGACGACTGCCCCGTATCTGGATGCACTTGCAACTTATTCCGGTCTGGATGGTTTCGTCAATAACACTAATGAGCTTGGACGCAATTGTACGGAAATTTAAAGCCTTCACTGAAGATACACGCAAACAACCTGATTTGCATACAAAACATTTAAAAAAGGTATTTTATTGATCGGCAAAGCGACCGATCAACTCCAAGCGCAAGTAGCGAGGATCTGAAACACTTTACAACAATGTAGGGTAACGTAGAGTACTCTACTCATTGAACTTTTGAAGTACTCCCAGAATAAGGAATCATTTGTTTCGACTTGAGGAGGAGAGACGAAAGCAGTGACGAGGAGGAAATCCATGGCAACTGAGTGGATTTCTTTTCATATTTAATTAAACCCCCCCCCCCCCCCCAGAAGACGAAGAAGCTAGAATCCATGGTGTCATCTGGGAGAGGGGAGGAGTGGCATCTCATTCCCCAACTTCTGTCTGAATCCAGTTCCAATTCCTCCGAACTGCTGGCAGCTAGCTTTTTCATTAAAAGCACATATTTTTATCTTTTATTCCCAAACTGTAAACATGATGGTAATCAACTGTAATCCAACAGAATCATCCATAATTTTGAGCCGGAGTTAAGAATGTAATCCTGTCGGAATCCTGAAAGCAGCCAAACTTTCCTCTTAAAAAAGAAAATTCAATTAATTCAGACTCAACTTCTGATAATTCGTTTATTTGGATCGTCTTTTTGTTTTGTGGTTTGGAACACGCTTCGATGCTGAACGTGTTCGGAATTTCAAGTGTCACAACAAAAACAACAACAACAACAATAGCCCCACTACTACTGAAAATACGAGCAAACAATTGTGACGAATTAAATTGGCAACGCATTGAAGAACTCCGAAACCATGGAATCGAATGATATACGAATGAGTACCTTGTTTTGTGTGGCCGTCCATTTGGTCATCTGACCATCTGGCTGTTTGTCACTTCATCTCTGACATCTGGGCGAGTGTGGTTGTGTGTGTGTGTGTGTGTGTGTGTGTGGGTGGGTGACACGAGTACAAAACAATGTATGACAAAATAACAATAACAACAATAATGAACATGAGCCGTCCCTGACAACGTTGCCACATGCATAAATGTGGCAAATTGTAGACTCTGAAAAGCACGTACCATCAACATGAAGGAGCCGCAGCAGAACAACGTTCCGGGACTCCGACGGGACGCTGAATGTCGGGCGGCCTCCAGAAACCATCCATCCAGGGACGCAAAGTGTCACACGAATAAAATATGGTAAATTGTTGGAACAAGTGTGCGAAATACGATGAATACGAGTACGAGCGAGACACGAAATGAGAAACACGAAGCACGCCAAATAAAACCTACCGAAGAAGAAAACTTTCGGGCCGATGTCAAGTCGGGGCGCCCACAAGCAGGTGGGCGCTGAGTGAAGCCGACCGAGCTGCCTACCGAGACGGCGACTGCCTACATTTTGGGTGGCACTCGAGAACCTGGTCGGCACGAAGTTGTTGGCGCTGCTGCGGGGTGGTCCTTCGGTACAACGTGAATAACCGAATAACGACGTCTTCCACATTCCTTGTGTGGAATTTCGCTCAATTCGATTTAGAATTATATTTTATTAGTCAGAGAGCAATGAAGAAAAAAAACACAGCTTCAACATTTTTAGGAAAAACAGTCACGTCCCACAAACATCAAAATCATGTTGGTGTGTGTGCCGGTGGAGAGACCGGGAGTAGGGTGAAGTGTGCCGAAGAGGGTTGGCAGAAGCAAGGCTGCCTGGAGAGAGAGAGAGAGCTGTTGAGAGAACCATTTCGAATGCATGAAAACTTCGAAATTCTAAAGTGACTGAACTCAGAAGGAAATCCTTAGTGATGTTAATTATAGATAAACTAGATTCACTAGAAACAGAGATTTAAATCGGGTGGCACTTCGGGTTGGCTTCATGCAGCTACGCATTGAATGAGAGAGAGTGCATAAATGAATGAGAGAGAGAGAGAATAAATCGGTAGGAGAGAGAATAGAGCGCTGTGGAAAGCTATACCGTCTTCAATTACCTTTACTTGTATCTCCAAACTCCATACAAGCTTCTGTCAAGGATTCTATTTACCTACATATGATTATACATCTAAATCTACACCTACATCGACCTCACTTTTCCAAACAGAGACACATCTACACCGCCTCCAACTGCAAGTAACTCCATCAGCTCTACCCTCAGCTCTTCCATCTCCATCCCACCACTGTTTTCTCTGTTTTTAGCTCCTCTTCCTCCCCTCCTCCCTCCCTCCTCCCGGCCACTTGATTGCCTCCGTCGAAAGCTACTCGCTTCGAAAAGTAGACAGCATGTCTGCTGATCGTCGGCTGCCGTTTATAGTCACTTGCATCGCCTTCAGTACTTTGGCTGTGTCACTTGATTGTCTCTCGAGCTGCCCGGTTGTCCGACAGTCCCTCTGTCCCTCCGTCGATGTGATCGTGTGTCTCCTCCTTGCTTTTGCAGCTCACATTTTAATAACTTTTGCTAAGCATGTCCTCCGTATTGATTGACATTTGACGACTCTTGATAGTAAACACGTCTGTTTTTTCTGGTGTTTTTGTACGTTTATTTGTCTGAGTGTCACGTATCTCAACTGATTGTTGTTGCTGCTGTTGTTGTTGTTATTGTTGCACCTCTTGCCCCCCCCCCCCCCTCCCCCCTTCCAATCCGTCCGCATGCTGCATGCGGCAAAGAAAATCGTAAACAAATTTGCTGCACGCATTTTTCAAGCATACAGCAAAGCAAAAGAATGGGAAAGCAAAAGATTCGCATGTCATTCATATTCATAAGAAGTCGCTTTCAAATTAACTCCGCTCTGGTGGGTTTTTTTGCTGGATTCCACTGACTATTTTATCGCTCGCTTTGGACTCATGTGGAGTGTCCTTCGTTGGCAACCTGTTGATTGCTAGCTGCCAGCACAATCGCTCAGCACAATTGTTGGACAGGACATGCGATTTGTACCGAGTTAAGTGCTTGAGAAGTGATGATGTACGATGTACATGTCTAGAGATCGGTACACGCGGCTCAGATCACTTGGGAATACTTTCCTCTCTAATCGCTGATCAATTTTCTCAACGTTTGCATGTTACTCGTAACTCTTCAGAGTGAAGCAATAATAATATTGTTGACTTGAGTAATAATCTCAGATCGATAACGATTTTCAACCATCAGTGTTTAATAACGAGATAATAAAATTCATTGTCTGTAAATCAAGGACAGTCAAGGTCACTAAAATTCTTGCTTCAACATCAAAAAACTGTATTCAATTCGTTCAGAGAACCAGAACTATTTTCAGATACACTAAAAATTCAACATAACCACTAAAGTTAGTCCTTTATTCAGAATGGGTTAACTTTGGGATGAAATGAAGTCAGATCTTAAAGAGTTCCCTCAAAATCTTCTTGCTTTATCCCTCGGAAACCCTACTTTCCGGCTTTCTGGTGAGAGATATCTACATTATATACCATCATCTACATGATCTGACAGAGATTTAAGATAAATCTAAAAAATCTCGCAAATTCGTAATCACGAAACTTCTTTTGTATCGTTTAGTATATCCTCTGTTCTCTTTAGCAAGAAAACCATGCTACCTCACTGAGGAATACTTCCCGGTGACCCACATTTGATGACACAATCGTTGATGTGTTACGTATCACTGACACTTTGATTCCATTAGCTTCGGTATGAATGATCGTCGATGATAACTCGCCACACTCTGTCATCGTAAAAACCTCACACTTCATCGTTGATATCGCATTAATAAAGCTTACTTTCTACACCGAGGTTAGCATCGACTACACATCGAAATACACTCCACGTCGATTTCCTTTCTCACAAAACAAACCGAGAGGATCTTAAAGAGCAACGGCATAAAAAGCGATCACCATCAATTTTTATGATCGCCACTCGATCGTTGTTTTTGTCTTGTTCTTTGGTATGCATTTCTTTCTGCCCACAAAAAGTGTTATCATTTTATTAACGATTGACGCAAAGTAAACTCGAGAATGCATTTTTGCACTTTATCACATAACACACAGACTCACAACACACATAAAAACGCCAATAAAAACATTGTTCTTAACTTAACGTAAAATAAAATGTGCCAAACACTGTCGCCCTTTCTGTCCCTCCATCCGTCCGTCGCTTCATCCCGACCATCCGAGCACTCAGCTGGATGCAGCGTTGCAGCGCCTCGATGGATGGAAACCTTTTAATTTGCTCAAATTACACATCGTTTCATTTAGTTTGGTTTCGAGAATGAATTGAAACGGAGAACTTTAAATGCATCATAATTGATGAGTGCTTTTTACGAGATACTGCAAACGCACGGAGGCGTTGGTCGCTTCGTCCATCCGACTGCAGTGCGGCTGGCCGCTTGGCTGGCTGCACGATCGGAGTCAACTTGGTCAGTAGGTTGCATGGCAAACATTATTTCTGACATTTGCGTGTTTCGCGGCCAGCGCCGGCGCAGACAAATGAAAGGATCTCTATAGATAAGTTGAATTTTTTATGCGATCCGGCGAGATGATATTCCGGACATTCCGCTTCTTCTTCTTCTTCATTTCCCATTCCCCATTTCTGCATAAAATTTATGCTAAAATGCAATTAAAAGTCGAACCGGCCCGCCGCTGGTTCTCTTCTTCTTATTTGGTTTTTGCTGGCGTTAGCGAAATTATGGGTTGTTCTCGTGCAGACAAGGTCATAATGAGAATCGTATTTGCAGAGGGCAGTCCGATTTAATGTGCTCTCGGAGAAAACCTACAGAGATGGCATGGAACCCGGGGGGGGGAGTGTACACGACATTATATCAAAGACCTTCAAAGAGACTCCATACAGAGTTGTTCGCTATCTACGAAGGAATCTCTAAGCTGTCCTAAATAAGATATCTTCTGAATCTATACACTCTATTGTGCACTTTAGTACAAAACTAGAGCTAACATCTGAGTCAGAGAAACGAAATAAACCGAAACCGTAAACGTTGTTCAAGTGAAAAATCAGTTGGCATCATCTGACATTCGATCATGTCACGTACGATCCTCTTCTACCATGGATCTCTTCATTCATTTCTTCATAATTTCTTTACTATACGAGTTTCTACAAACATCTTTGTACTGTACTCGTATGCAGTATGAAATGTCTAATGAAAAACTTAATAAAAAGTTTTAATGCAGGTCAGCGTCGAGCAGCTGCTTGTTTTTCAGTGCCGAACCGCGATTCTTCTAATATAACTACAAATTATTTGCATTTATGATGTTATATAAAGACACATACTCACACTCATGATATGTATGTATGTCAAATGTGTGTGTGTGTGTGTGTGTCTCAATGGTGTGGATGCCGAATTACGTTCCACTTTTCTGGCTGCAGCAGACGACAAACGATATGCAAATCGTTTATATTATAAAAGAAAAATAAATAAAAAATTCACTTAAAAACCTCGTATTTTGTCCTCGTTTTACTTTGAGTGCGTTTTTTGACGGAGGGTTCTTTTGCTTTGCTTTCTCCTGCTTTTGTTGCTGTTGCTGCTGCTGCTGCTGCTGTTGAAGCCGACATAAACACATACAAAATGACAGTAATTCCGCACATCATCGTCCTTGATTTTCGTGCTGATGATGACGTTGATTTTCGGCATAAGCTTGTCATGTGATACGTTAACATCTCCGGAATTCATTCAAGAGTTAGAAGAGTTTCATTCACGATTAATGAGAACTTTGATCAGTTTCTCAATCAAAAGTCTCCACTTAAATAACCTTTCACCTTCTTTGTCAAAATTAATATAACCCAAAAAGCAGCAGCATTGAAAACAGAAGCACGAAATATTTTTATAGAAATACGAGAATCAGAGCAAAGAAAACACCTGGCGTTGTTGTGTTTTTTTTTTTTTTTGTTTTTTTCGTTCTCATCCTTTCGCTGACCGGACATCAGCCACTCTATGGTACCCTTACTCACTCATCCACTCACTCGAACAATGCTCAAATCCAACCCGCATATCATTCATATTTATCAGCAGCATCGAGCAGCAGCAGCAGCAGCAGCAAGAATCAGCAACAGAAAGAAGCTTGCAACCAGAAACAATAAATGGCAAAATTATTATTTATGGTCACAGAAAACACTGAAAGACGCTGGTGCTGGTGCTGGTGTTCGACAGGGTTGCCAACAGCAGCAACAGCAGCCGCAGTTCTGATGATATACTGGCATCAACATCACCGTTGAACCGACGCGTCGGACGCTGCAAAAGCAACGAAAGAAATTCGAAGTTCAACTTTTGGCTGGTGGTGTTGTGGTGAGAAGGAGCCAAAGGAGGCCAGGAGGAACAGGAGGGGGGGGGGGGGAGATGCTAACCCACGGTTAGGATGGTGGTGGTGGTGGTGGTGGATAAATAAGAGGCCATAATAGGGTCAAACTATTCTATTATTTTTATCATCGTCATAATCATCAGCAGCAAATGTTGTTTGATTGTCGTTGTTGTTATGATTGTTGTTGTTTTTATGGTTGTTGTTGTTTTTGTTTTTGTGCAGCTTTCGAGAAATTTGTGCATGCAACAAACTTGAGATCATTGCGTTGTTGTTGTTGTTGTTGTTGTTGTTGGTGCAATCATTTGCGCTGTTACTCTGCGATGCCATTCTAACTGGTGTTGTTGTTGTTGTTATTGTTTGTGTTGTTGTTGTTGTTGTTGTTGTTGTTATTGTTTGTGTTGTTGTTGCTATTATTGTCACTTATTATGGCAATGGAAAGTCAAGCGCACTCGTTACTGGAAGAATGTCCCTAATATGCTGGGTTTGTCTCGTATTTTGTCACAAGTTGGTTTGCTTTTTCTATTTATTGTTTTTGGCACATCACACTTGTGCTGTTGTTGTTGTTGTTGTTGGAGTTGTTGTTGTGCTATAAACTGCCCCACCGACAGCAAAGTTACTCAGTTTATTAGTTACTTAAAAACTATTTACTTAAGTTTCATACAAAATTTGGATACCATCAAATAAAAATGTCAAAAGAAAATAAAAATTACTTTCAACTCGTCGTCGTCGTCGTCGTCGTCGTCGTCGTCGTTGTAGTTTCACAGCTGAACAAACTTTCACAAATCGAAATTTAAGCAGACCAACTTTCTTGCCGCTAGAAAACATACAGACACATGGTACATATACATGTATAAATACTTGTATGTATGTACACAAGTAAGTATGTCAGCGCAGTCAGACGTTGTGACTTCGGCCAGAAGTTTGTTCTTTGGCTCTCCCGTTCTTCTTTCCTGTGATCCCGATTCTCCGCTCTGTCCGTAAACAATCCCGGTTGATTGTAGACAAGCTAGAAACAAACTGAAACCGCGAAGTTTGTTTAAAAGATTCTTTAAAAATACTTAGAAACCTTTCAATGATCGTTCTTCGTTTCGGATTTCATCCCACAACAATTTTGTGGGTTGATAAATTATGAAAATCATAAAATTGTTTATTTATTAATAGTCCTTGATTAAAAGAATACTTGAAAATGTGTTAATAAATACTGAATTCCATGTGAAGCACTCTGAACAATCTAAAGAAATTCTCAACGAATATCTCAGAATTTACATTGTATAGAAAAAATTCAAAGAGTTCCACAAAAGTTCTACGAATTCCTGTTTACAGAATATTTAATGAGTTTAAAAATGTTTATTTATGTTTATGTCAAAAAATAATACTATTTAAATAACACTCTTTTAAATACTTTGCTTTTTTTTCTTTAATCATCACAAGAAATCGAAAGAAACTCATTTCATTAAAAGACGAATTCGTGGGACTTCTTTAAGGAGTAGAAGCATAAGAAGAGGAAGAGAAAAAGCGACGTAGCCATAGAAATTGAAGCCAAGGAAGTGAGTAACCACAAAGTTTTTGGAAAATACCAAATCAAATGAAAACTTTTACAACAGAACGATAATCGTTTTCTAAAGAAAAGAGGAAGAAGAAAGGCGAGGGGGGCGGGGGGTATACCCTACCCTGAAATACCCTACACCCGCATGAAAGATCCGGGTGAAAGATTCTTTACCTAAAAACCCTGAGAAGATTATGTTAAAGCAAATGAATCACGTCCTTTCTTTGATTGTATATGATTTGTAGTCGTCAGAAGATCTATTATAGAGGTATAGCGTAGAATAGTGAACCGAACCACGCCCATTACTTGCAGTTTTAATATAGTACACATAATAATGGACACAGTACAAGAATAAATCGACTCAGGATGTGACACTGATCAGGATTATACTATATACACTTTTCTATAATAATATACACCCTTCAATCTCCGGATGTAGGGTACCAAAAGGAAGGGGAAGACGAAGAGAAGAGGAAGAGACGCAATGGAAGTGGAAGTGAAAGAAGAACTGTGAACAGACTGTGAATAGTTGCTCAAAGTTGGACGATGTTTGTACTTAAATTCAAATAATGAACATAATAAATAAGGAAAGAAATCGTAATCGTAATCGTAATAAATTTGCTCAACTGATGAAGATTTTCTTGGCGGATCGTCGAGAAGATTAAACAAGCTTTTAAATGGATTCTCTTTGAACAGAACCGTCTTTTGTTGCTCTGTGACTTTCTACCCGAGTATCTACTGTGGAATGATTTATCGAACAAATGTTAGCAAATTTCAACAAAGCTTTTTAAATCTTTCCAACTCACCAACCAACCAACCAACCAAGCGACCAACAACAAAGCTTAACCAACTCGTAAATCTGTAAATCCTTTTAAAAATATAAATAAAAGATTATCGCAGCCTCTGATGAGGGGGCCAGGAGGGGGGAAGAGCCGTGAAGCGGTGGGAAAAACTTGAAAACATGAAATAGCAATCTTCATTTGTTGCCATCATCGTGAAAAGTGAACTCGAAACAAAACCCTGCAAATCCGAAAACACATTTTCGACAATGCTGTTAATTCTGGTCACATCTACACGCACACTCACACAGAAGACATACAGAGACCCACACACACACATACATACTCACAATCACTCGTACTGAATGAATGAGCGATACGTTTGTACCATGATATCTCCAGGATTCGGATGCGGATTGTTGAAAATACAGGAGAAAAAGTATTTTTGTCAACAGCATCAACAATAAATACAAAAAATAAGGAATGAAAAAGAGAGGAAGAGAGAAAGAGAGAGAGAGAGAGGATGAAAAAGAGAGAGAAGACACCGAGAACTTAAATCATCTGAAACTATTTTCCGGAAATTAATATTTCATTTATAACAACTGACTAAAAATAAAATAAAATACACAATCACCGGAATTGAGACCAAAAAATGTCGATTTTTAAGGCTTTAAACATTTGACAACCAATCAAAATTCGAAATCAATAATTTTGAAATATTTTTAATACAGTATACAGTGTAAATGAACGACGTGTGGACGTAATAAACGAAGGATTTGACGATGAAGTGTTCTTGTAGAAGTTCAGCAAATTCTATATATTGTAATAAATATTGAACTAGTGAAATAGTGAATATATACAATACACTTCCATCCCTTTCTTAACCTTGGAAACTTTATGTTCATCTCTCTCTCTCTCTCTCTCTATGAATGAATCCTTTCCTTTTCGTGTCGATTTTACTTTGAGTTTCGGTGCTCATTAAATTTCAGGACTGAAATTTCAGATTTCTGAATAGAATATTCGAATTGTGAAGTGCCACTTCTTGTCTACACACTTTTAAGCTTCCTCTTCATTGCATTCGCCATTTTTACGGCAGCCAAATTCAATGGTTTCACTGCGCGACGCACGCATGTTGGAACAGTGGGCACAATGCACTTTTACAGTAATCAAAATATTGAAAACTTATTTAAAGAACTTCAAGAAACCATCACAGAAACTGTTCATTTATTTAAGTTTCATTAGAAACTAAAGGGTTTTTTTTTTCTTATTGTTTCCTATTTCAAAATGTTTCTGGGTGGTATTTTTAAGCCATACGGTACACTGTGCGGCGCGACTTCGACGCGATCCGGTGCCGGCGCCGTTTCCTCGACGGTTTTGAGTACTTAATTGGATTTTCGACGCAGCACTTAATGAAGCTGCTTGGAGAAATCTTTGGCAGAGAATCGTTTGGTGGCAACTGGCAACAATAAACGAAACACTTACTTCTTCTCTTTCCTTCCTTCAGCTAATTTGGGCAAAGTAAATACGACTATTTCGCATTTCTTTGAGAGAGAGAGAGAGAGATAGAGAGAGCCTTGGTCCATGTTCAGAAGAACGAAATCCCTAATAAAGCCTAGAAACGAAGACCCTTTAAACATAGAAACAATTCTTTTAATAATAAAAGCTCTTTATTAACCTCATAAATAAGCCTTTCAACAGGAAAGTATGAAAACATCTTTTAAGAGATACGAAAGAGTTTCTTTCGTCTTTAAAACAAAAGTTTTTGCAAATTCTACTCGTTATAAAGACTAATTTTCTAAACATGAGCTTTTCACATTCATTATTTAAGATCTGAACATCTGAGAGTGGTTCCTCTTTTCTAGAAAGAGATGAAAAACAAAAGAAAACAATATCTGTACATACTACATGGACTCCCTGAATACCCTGCATTCTGAATCCTTCACCGTCCCGTAATTCAAAGAGTTCAGTTGGGTTTCTCAGACCTCCGGACGATTTTACCGAGCAGACGCTATTGTTTTCTATTCTGTTCGTCGTGTTATTGTTGTTGTTGTTGCTCCTTTTGTTGTTGTTACCGTTGCTGTTGTTGTTGTTGTTGTTGTTGTTGTTGCATATGACAACAGGAACGATTACAAGCACTTTGCAGGATTTGGATTTGTCTGCATTCAAGTGGAAGGATATTTTATACGTCTACTTTTACTCATGTGTCTGAATCGGTTTACATGTCATGTCTGTATGTCATGCATGTATGTATGTGTGTATGTATGTATGATGGTATTAGCATGTGTGTGTTCATGTTCGTTTCTTCCTTTATGAATGATAGATCCGAGATGTGCGATGTGGCCATTAAAGACATTTACAACCCTTTTTTGAGTACAAATCAAAAGTGTTTTCATTCAGTTTTTGATTCATTCTTCAAAATATTCTTCAAAAATTTATTCTCTGTGATAAAAATCGATATAAAATGATTCTTTATTTCCTTTTAAACGTAAAACAAGCCAAATTCGTGACTTTTTTCATTACAAAGAAGCGTGGAAATCATTTTATTTGAATAGTTTTGTTCATTCGTATGAGGTTTTAGTATCTTATCTTATCTTCAAAAGCTTTAATGAAAAAAGCCAACCTTTTCTAGTTTTTTATACGATCTTTTGGACGATCTTTTGTATGCTTGCTTGTGTGACCTTTGATGATCTTTAATAATCTGCAAAATGATCTTACTAATGATCCTTTAAGATGTCTCATGATCATTAGTAGTCTTTTGTGGAAATTTCATCTTCCGTGGAATGGAAACAATAAAAGTTTCAGCGAAACATTTCAACATGAACCAACATGAAACGCCTAAAAGTAGGCACTGAAAGCCGAATCAAATGCTTTCTCATGCAGGAACTACAACAACACCAGGACTAAACAGAAGTGCAAAGAAGTGACTCCTCGCCGCGCCCCCCCCCCCACTCAGCCGGGGGCAGAGGCCAGAAGGAGTGAGGGTGGTGCGGAGAGGGGGGAAGGGGGTTCAGAGGAGTTCAGGTACGCTGCGACCGACTCCAGTCAATGCACTTTCAATAGGATGCCTGAAACGAGAAGAAAAACGAAATAAAAAGAAAAATTAAAAAACTACCAAATAAAAGAAAAACATTTTTGCTTAAACAAACTAAAAATGGAAGAAAAACCCAAAAGAAAAAAGAACCTTTAACGACAACAGGCGCTTGTGTTGTTGTTGTTGTTGCTGTTTCTGTTGTTGTTGTTGTTGTTGTTGTTGCTGTACTAACATCAGCAGCATTAATAACGCCCTCGGAAGAACGTCAACAGGACGAAAATAGAAAAAATAAAAAACCAAATAAGAAAAAACAAAAAATACAAAGCAACAAAATTTTCGGTCTGTCAGAAATGCAACGACGAAAAGGAAATGCATTTCTGCAGGAGCAACAACAACAACAAAAACAGCAACAGCAACAACAACAGCGCCTGAGTGTGTGTGTGTGTGTGTGCAAAGCGAGTTGAAACTTTTTCAGTTTTAATTTAAGCAGTTTTCCTTGAGTTTGCTTTTTTGTGGAGGCTTTTTATTTTATTAAAATAATAAAACGCACACAGAAGGAAACACACACACACACACACACACACACACACCGACTTAGATAAATACAGGGACCATGGATGGCAGACATGCATGCATGTCTTATGTTGTTGTTGTTGTTGTTGTTGTTGTCCTTAATTCCCTGCATGCATCTCGGTCTCAAAATGTCAGCAACAGAAGCTCACAAAGACATCAATTCGTCTGTTCGTCTGTCTTTTTTTTCTGGCTGCTTGCAAAAATTATGCACTCAAACCGTCAGCATCATTATCATTAACATCATCATCATCATTATCGTTATCATCATCATCAAGTGTGTCGTTGCAGCGCCTCACCACAGAATGCAGTGCAATGACGTCGTCATCATTCTTGTTGCTTTACCGTTGTTGTTGTTGTCGGACTGTTGTTGTCGGAATGTTGTTGTTGTTGTTGTTGTCGGACTGTTGTTGCCCCTGCTGGTGTTGCTAGTTACACAGCCCTTAAGTATGCAACGACAATCCGACGACGACGACGACTTGTCTTCATGTTCATAATAGACGTTTCCGTTTTCCGCTGCAACTCCACGTAATCGTCGGCATCGTCGTCGGCGTCGTCTGTGGCGTTAACGTCGACGTTCTCGTCCTCGTCATCGTCATTCGCATCGGCTTGCATTCGTGGTGCATTCATTCATTCATCGTGCAAACATGCAATCGCAAAGTGGAGAGCCCGAAGGTAGTTATTTATGTGGGAATTGCAACGAATAGCAACGCCAACAACAACAACAACAACAACAACAACACCATCTACAGAAGAAACACAGCGTCAGCGAGAGCGCCAAACAACAACACAACAGCAGCCACTACAATGGAATTTTTTTTTTCAAAAGCACAACAACGACTACTCTAACAACAACAACTACGACTACTCTAACAACAACAAAAACAACTGCTCTAACAACCAGCAACAAACGAGAACAGTTCGAGCGAAGATCAAGTATGAGTCCAGGGACTAATTTTTTGTTCCCAAAAACATGCTGCGGCTGGAGCGAGAGAGACAAATTGTTTGACGCTTTCTTTAGGCTCAATAAATTTTCAGAGTTTGCCAACCTGTCGAAATGTTGTTGTTGTTGTTGTTTTACTATTATTGTTGTTGCTGCTCGTAACTCTTTCGCGAGGGTGTGTAGTTTAAAATTTGTTGAACTTCTTTCAAATATAAATTAAATGTAATATTTTATTATTTATTGTGTGCTCTTTATTATTAATTCTAAAAAGTACATTCTTCTTCTTCTTCTTCGATAGACAATATAAATCATCATCGTCATCATAGAATTCGATTTTTATATTATACAAAAACCATTCAAAGTTCCATTGTTTTCTTAACCAACATTTCTTGGTAATCGTTTCAAAGCATTTCACTAAATTCTAAAGTTGTTAAAAAGACGCCGATTTTCGCCACTCAAGCCAAACAGCACACGAAACAAAGAAAAAAGCCACACGCAAAATCAGCTTGAAAACAAACGCACTCGTTTTAATTAAACCGCTAATCCGTATGTATGCCACACACACACCCACACACACACAAGCACACACACCCACACACACACAAGCACACACCCACACACACAAGCACACACACCCACACACACACAAGCACACACACACACCCACACATACAACAACCATGCGACTATGGATGGCAACCGCATGCGAGTCTGTGTTGTGGGTGTTAGTGTAGTTGTTTGTTGTTGTTGTTGTTGTTGCTGTTGCTGTTGCTGCTTCGCCTGTTTATTTAACCTTATGACGTAACTCTTGAAAAGTTTCATATTTCCGCCTCGTGGCGCTACACGGCGACACTTAATGCGAGCCAGCAGAGTAAAACGATTTGACTTAACATATCCTGGCGCACACAAGCACAGATGCAAACACAAAACAAACACAACTTCAAGCTGGGCTTATGTATGGCATGTACATGTACACATACACACACACATATGCACATACTTACCCATACTTACATCTACTTATGTTTACACTTCTACGTACATGTTTATACGAGTATGTAGCCATGTGTTTGGTTTTGCATACGTTCTTGCATCTGTTTGTCTGTGTGTATGTGTCTTTCTGTGTGTGTGTGTGTGTGTCTGTCTCTCTCTGTGTGTGTGTGTTTTTCAAAAGGATTATACAAGTTTAACTGTTCCGCTTTGTTAAGCCTTCTTTTCCGCAGACGTGTTTATTTTCTGCTCTTGTTGCTGCGTTGTTTTTTCTTCAGTTCAAAAATTAAAGCTCATTCATTTATTAGTTAGGTAAAAATAAGGAAAATTTAATAGAAAAGTTCAACAAACGAACTTTATACAGTTACTTCCACAGCTTAAGTTTTCCTTTGCTAGAATAATTAACTTACTTAGATGCAAAATAAAAGTTAGGTTAGGCTATACTAAGTTCTTGAACAGCCCCCCCCCCCCCCCCTCTTCCTGAAACTGTGCCCTAATCTTCTGGGAATCGGGTATATTTTGAAATTATAGAGGGTAACCATCGGGTCCCTCTGCTTCCTCAAATCTATCCAATGAGTATACACTCCAATAAACGCATGTACGACGACAT
Organism: Myopa testacea; assembly: GCA_949629155.1. Classification (NCBI taxonomy): domain Eukaryota; kingdom Metazoa; phylum Arthropoda; class Insecta; order Diptera; family Conopidae; genus Myopa; species Myopa testacea. Next base: position 32,455,244 of record OX451348.1, read on the forward strand.
CTCGTGCAGCTTTTCGCTGAAAGCTGAGTAAATCAGAAAGTCAACAATTTAAAGTATGGTCCACAGTATCGAAGATATTGTAAAATAAACACTATACTCGAAGTATGTTTCTTTTATCCCATGAACATGTGTATTTATTGTTTTAAGGAAACGGTTTTCCACGAATAAATGAGATGATCGTATTTTAGGATGAAAAAAAAACAAGAAATACTTATCAGTTGTGCAAGAAAAAAAACGGTGCTTCAATTCTGAAGTATCACGCTCTGTACAAACTGAAGATTGGGGGTATTTTTTGAAGAGTTCATTTGTTTTTTCGTCTTGTATCATTCCATCATTAGTACAACACTTTTAAGAAAATGTGTGGGTTCAAAAGTGATGGTAAAATGAAGTGAATTTAAGTGACTCCTCTTTCAGTCCGAGAAAAGAAAAACATTCAAGCAGTTGAACTTAAGGAGCATAGTAAAGAGTTAACAGTACTACGCAATCGGGTCACTCCAATCGCTTGATGAAATTATGAGTGTTTTTATCAAAAAGATGAAAAAATAACCAGAAATAATAAACAGAAATCCTTAAGAAAACATTTCGCATTCTGCATTCTGCAGCGGAGTTCAAAAGCTTGAGTAGTTTGACAGCTTCGCCGGCTACCAGCTGCTCGGCGCAGCTTTTATGACCTTTTAACACGTTTCGGGAGGAAGTGTCAAATAACTGTCAAAACGCTGCTTCCTTCAAACATTCCACTGCTGATGTTTCGTTGCTTCTTGTTTCTGACGTTACGAAAGAGTGTTCGACGTACCGAACGAAGTGTGCGTGGATTGTTTTTTCCGATTTTTCTTCCTTTTTCTGTGGTATAAAATAAAAATCAACAACTGTCGCGTGTCAAAAGTCTGACAGCAGCAACACTGCTTTGACACCACAGAACAAGTGTCAAGAGTTCAACGCGGTGGACCACCCGAAATCCTGCTCTTTTATAATCTTTCAGTTCCAAAAATCAATTTCATTGAAATGTGAAAAGATGTGGTGTGAGATGCTGTGTGTTCACCCAAACAATAACAACAACAACAACAACAAGAACAGCTTTCGAAGTGAAACTGTCTCAAGTGCATTTCGAGGCGTCATTCAGCTGTCACATTTTTTAATTGTTTCTCGGAATACCCCAAAAATGTGGCTCCTTTGTTGTTGTTGTTGTTGATCTTACTGTTGATGTTGATGTTGGCCTAAGCTCTTAAAGTCACGTTTTTTTTTTTATCACTTATGAGATGATTGTTTCTTTTTTTTTCTCTTTACTTGTTATTTGGTGGTTTTTTTATTTACCTCAAAACTGCTGACATTTGATGGTTGCTGTAAATCTTGATGACACTTCAATAATTGTTTACCTTCTTCTCTTCTCGTCTCGTCTCTCCTCTTCTAATCTCTTGACTCTCCATCCTCTTCACTCCCTACCCTCTTCACTCCTCACACTCTTCACTCTTCTCCGCGCTTCTTTTCTCGTATCTGCACATGAGTTTTAGAGGCTTAACGGGCCTCATGTTGTTATTATTTTTGGAGCACCCTTTTTAGGGTACCCCATATTCACTGCATCTGCATCTATGTACATATCCCCGCTCTTCTAGCATCTTTTTCACCAGAATTTTATCAGCTTTTGTTGGTCTTTCGAGAAAGAGAAATTCGTTGCGATTATAGTCTCAGATTACGTGGAATTTCATTACGAACCCGATACTCAATCCCTTTGTGTCAGAAATCATGTCTATCTACTTTGTTCGGATACAGTTTTAGCGAAGATTACGTTCAAATCTTCGGAGTGTTCAATCATTTATCAAGACGACATGAATTCTAAATACTGAAGCTATACTGTTATATTGAAATCGAATCGAATACAGCTGCAGCAACGATTTATTCAGTGGAATGAATCTACTCTGATATCGCACACTCTGCGATTATTACTTCAGTGCTGTCCTGTTTTCCATATTATTGTCTTTTATCTGTTAAGAAATAGCTTCAATCTTCATCTTCCAGTCGACAGTCTCTTCACATCTTTATAGCTTAATATATACCAAGGATTTTTCATCACTTTACGATCCTCTACAGCTGAAAAATATGTCGATAAGAATCTGTAATAACTGCATATTGAGTTACCGTGAGGAACGTGTGAGTTCCTTTGGTCATCAATGCGATGGAGTGCGAAACAAATCCGAAGACATTTCATAAAACTTATTAATTAATCGTCTTTTGTTTTTGCCCTTTCGTAAATGGCTCCGCACAACCGAAAGACGTGGGCAGGCAGAGACCACAATCCACCATCTACACTGACTGCCACTTTCGAATGCGTTGAAATATTAACGCTTATCAAGCGGCTGCCAAGCGGCTGGCTGGCTACCTGCTGCCGAGGCCCCGTCTGGGTCCAATTAAAGGCCGCCTAGAAAAGCAGCTCTCCTCGTTTTTAATGATGTTGTAAGCTGATGACTGAATTAGCCGGGGAAGAACAACCGAAACTGAAATATTATCTTTTCAGTGACAACTTTATTGGACCCATTAAGCGGCGGAGTTCGGTTTGTTAAGAGGCTTAAAAATCGGCAGCACGGTTGGATGCTGCTGCTGCCTTTTGTCGATTTTCTGTGGCTCGCCCGTTGTAAGGTGTTTAAAACTTAATCTTAAAATAAGTGTTGCTTTGATTGCCCACATTTTGACACATGGCTGAAAGGACATCCGACCGGAGACCATTCAACCGAAGAGCGGAGCCGAAGCGAAGCCGAAGCGAAGCGGCTTAAAATTATAAAACTGATTAAAATTATATGCCACAAGTGCAAATTTTCTCACTCCTCGGAACCATTCATTATTGGTCGAGGAATCTTAATTGCAAAAGCAACAATAAATTTCTGGTCGCTCGGCGGTACCCTTGGAGTCCCTTCGTTGCCCACGTTAGTGCTTCGGTAGCCACAATCGAAGCAGCAGCAACCATTTGCTGCAACTCATGCAAAAACCAATCAACACAATAATTTCCATCATGGTCATGGTAGAAGACATGACTTGGCCAACCCCACATCACTTGGACAAACACACACACACTCAAACACAGACACACACACAAACACACAAACACACACACACATACAAACGAACACTCCTCCATTCATTGATATGCGACTATCATACGTACGACATGCATGTCCCCCGGCATGATTGCTACAACTGCACGGGGAAGAAAGTGCAAGCAAACCTTAAAGAAGACCACTTTAGACAAGACGTGTTTCCACACTCGCCGCAGACCTCAAATAGTCCACACAACCGCCAACATTGTAGCTAAAGGAATGCCCGCGAAAGCTCTGCCACACATCAACACCTCGAAGCAGGTCTTCCTTCAGACGATGCCTCTTTTCCCCGTGCTCCTCAAGTGGTACCGTTTAAAATTATTGCCTTCTGTAGGTGGAATTTTCACCGTTCGCCAATCTGGCAACTCTTTCCGTGTTCCAGTCGCCGCGATTCTGTCCGAGAGCGAGTCTTCGATGCACTTACAGCGGATTTGCCGAGCTGAGCTGAAGTGATAATTACATTAAATGCTCTGCGTTTAGTTTATGAGGGTAGTAAAAATAATTGGAATCCGGGGGAGCAGCAGCACGAAAGTCAAGTGGCACGGCGGAAACGCGGAGATGTTGAAATCGATGTGAGAGAATCAAATACTTTTTAGCGAAATGCAGTCGAAAGTCGATTGCAGACTTTGGTCGTGGATTTACTTTGTCCAAGCAGCATTTGTTACCATTATAACGGTAAAGGATGGGATGGAATGGGCCAGATGGCGAAATTGAGGAAATGCAAAGAGTTACTTTAGTTGCAAGTCAACAGAGTATTCAAGATACTACTGAGGCATGGCTCAGTCTGAGAGAGAGAGAGAGAGAGAGAGAGAAAGATAGAGAAAGAGAGAGATCAATCGGGAATTTCCGACTTTTCTTCTTGATCTTAGATTCTACTCATCTGGATGTTGGCACTGTAGTGTAGTTCCGAACTTGTCACTTGTCCAGTGCATCCGATTTTTCAGGATTTTCATTCGTATTCCTTAGAAATCATCAGCATCTCTTCAACGCAACTTAGTAATAGTCGTTTATTTTGAAGTCAGCTTCAAGAATCCTCTGAAAAACTGGTCTCTATTCTCGTCTCGCTGGAAGTCACTCACTTGCAACCGAGAACGTGTGATGGTTTCCTGTAATGCATGCCTCACAGTCGTAAACCTCAATCGATTTCCAGCCAACTTCCTCGAATCGGTGGCCATTAAAGCTGTGGTTCGGAGTGTCTTTGCCACATAATAATTTGTAGGATTTAATTTTGTTCCTTGGTAAACCTTGCGAAGTAATCACCACATATTTTTACGGTTATTTGAGTTACTTTCGAAGTTTATGGCGCAGATGTCGAGGGCTGACTCACGACTTCTTCACCGCCACGCTAAACGTGATAATTATTAAAGCTCCATCGTTGAGTGGCGGAATGTCTTCATTTATTTAACTGACTCAGTGACTGCGATGCGATGCGGTTTCCGAAAGCGCTGAATCACCTCTTCGGTCGCTGGCAGCGCGGCATCACTGCGATTGCATGCGGTCCCGCGGCTTCTCGGAATCAGGCGCGGACCACCCGAGTGACAGTGAGATGACTGGGTAGATTTTATCGCCCGTTTTATGTCCCTCTTACTTCCCCCCTTCCGCCGGCAGGTCGACGGCCGGACGCGTTCGTTTGTCACCTGTTCTTGTATAGCTTAATCGATGCATATCAATCAACCGGGGTTAAGCTACTTCTGAGCAGTGTGCTTAATCGAGCTAATCGCCCGAAAGCTACTTCTTGACAGCGCTCTCCATCGCCAGTTCCATCCATTCCAACCATCGTAGTCGGTCGTTGGATCTGAGGTCGCTTGATTTGGCACAGCTTCGATGCTTTCACTGCGATAACAAATTATCACACATCATTTAGCCAGGGCTGGCAGCTGCAAGAATGACAAATGCTGTCACTTCCTTGAGCCGTTACTCCGCACAACACTCAGAAAACACATCACACCAGCACAACAACCACATGCCACAAGTCGAGAAGAAGAATACGAAGAATCTAACCGCCCAACTAATTAAGAGTTGTGCTCGTTTTTGTTGCTGTTGTTGTTGCTGTTGTGTCGCTCGTAATGGCTGTCAATCTGTCATCAAGCCCAAGATTTTGTCGTTCGCTGCTGATTGTCACTTGATAAGGTGTCGACCTTACCTCGTTACCAGCCAACAAACCAGCCAAGCAACCAACCCAGCCACCAGTCATCAAGCACTCCATTCAGCCAGCCAGCCAGCCAGCCAGTGATGTTGAGCTGTTGAACGAAATGACTTCGACCAGAAAGTTCTCACCTTTTACCTTGGCACCTCTACTCTTTTGCCTGCCCCTGCAGCCCATCGCACTCGAGAACATCGCGCACACGTTCCTCCAGCGGGGAACTCCTACTAATGAGCTGTCGCTGTGTGCGGAGTGCGGGGGACAGACGGGGGGCTTTTATTTAAAACAATAAATTTTCAGCGAAATGAATGAGTGTCTAATAACAAAGCACGAGATGAAGCCCCTTGTTTAAACTTAACTTAAGGAATGTCTTTATTTTTACGTAGAATCTCAAATTCGGTTAGGAATTAATTGCCTAATTTATGCCACTAACTTGAGGCCGGCAATTAAGCGACGCGTCTGGAAATGTAGATGTTATGAAGCTGATGGAAGAGATCTCTATCAGTGGCATCAGCGAGGAGAGAAAATCTCCAAACTAAGGAAACACGAAAGAGTACAAGATGCCTCTAGACTACTTAAGACTTAATCTTTGTGTATTGTGGTGATCATAATTTATGACTTATGGGAAAATTAGGCCATCACTATAAAAGAAAACGGAATGTCGTCCATCAAGGAGACGATGTCCCAAAGAGCTGAGAAAGAGATCGAAAGAAGATCGGGAGGAATTTCGAAAGTGGTCGAAAGAAGATCAAACAAAGAAGATTAAACGAAAAACAAGAATGAAGAAGAGAGAAAGGAGATGAAGAGAAGATCGAAAGAACATCGAAAAGAGCTTAAGACTAAATAGTCGTTGTACTATAGATCAGAATCAGGAGATATACCATAGTTAAAGGAATACAGAGTTCCAAGTTCCAGATAATTTAAAGAGAGATCTTGGATCTTGCGATTGATCCCGGATAGATCGATCATAGATCGCGATGATATTGAATCCCAGATGATATCGTTATGCGATCGATCGAAAAGCATCACGTTCTTCGTCCCATCTGTGATAAGGATAAATTTACTAAAAATAACATGTAGCCCATTGAATTTGACTCAACACCCAATAAAATAAAAGATGCTTAAACTATTTTTGGACAACGGAAAAAAGTGCAGATTCGAGGAACGTGTTTTCCGGACATCAACGCAACGCACGGTGTTAATTTTGCACATTTTTACAACAAAGCATCCTTTTTTTTATTCATTTATTGTTTATTTTTTTTTTTTCTTTCTTTTTCGTAATCCTTTTGCTGTTGTTGTTGTTGTTGCTATTGTTTCGTCTGGTGTTGAATGCACAACACTGATTTCTGAATAATGAGCCCAATTTTCGATATGATTGGCGGCAATTTAATAATAATGCAGAAAACATACGTGTATGTGTCTGTGTGTGTGTGTGTGTTTATAAGTATTTCTGCAGGTGTGTATGAGTAGATGTGTGACTGTGTGTGTGTCTGTGTGTGTGTTTGGTGATTTTTATTACTCGTACACGCGTTGACTTGATTGATTGAATTCAATTCAATTTTAGTGAATTGAAAAATTGCAGCGATTTTTTTACTGTTATTGTTGTCGATGGTTTTTGTTTCTCTTGTTGCTCTTGTTGTTGTTGTTGTTGTTATTGCTGCTGCTGCTGTGACTGCCAATGTTGCAACTGCTGCAAATGCCACACATCAGCTGCGTATCATCGCGTTGATGGGACGGACGCACTCGCTGTGTGACTTCATTGTTGTTGCTTTTGTTGTAATTTTCACTGATAAGCAACACGTTCCTCAATTTATTTTCTTGTCTTATTTAACATCAACCGAAATACGAATAAAAAATCTACTGCAGAAGAAAAGCAAAAACCAGTCAAATTACCTGAAATAAATGATGTGTTTTTGTTTTTTGTGTTAAAAAATGGAAACCAACAAAAAACAAAACATCTTGTAAATTGTTGCTAATGATTATCGTGTTCGAATTTAATGGCGTTGAAATGTGAGCAACTTTAATCGGAGGTCAGCAGAAATGCCAAGCTGCAGGAAGAAGAAGAAGAACAGGGAGAGGGAGAAGAAGAAGACGGAGAAGAAGAAAGAAGAAGAAGAAGAAAGAAGAAGAAGATTGTAAGAAGCTAGCAACAAAGGCAGCAATTTTAAGAGACAGAGAAAAACCCAGAGTTCGCACTTCTGTGGAATCAGGAATAATTTTTATATTATTTTTTTTTTGAGGAAATCATGTTGAAAACAACACCGGAAATGAAAACACTAGAATGCAAAATACCGAGGGCGAAATTAACGTGTCTTCTGGTAACACTTTCATAGACATTTCATGGGCGAAGATGGGCAAAAATGTGACTTGAAAATATTTCCGCAGAATTGTTTCGCAAATAGAAACAACGAAACAACCCACGTGACCGAAGAACGCACACGAACCACGAACTGCTCTCGTTCGGAAACACATTTTATAGTTCCCAGAAGTTCGGAAAACACCCGAAACACGCCGAAAGACAGGCGGACAGAGGATTTTACTGCAAACAGTGGCAACAACAACAACAACAACAACAGCAACGACGACGACGACGACGACGATGACGATGACGATGACGACGATTGTTCGTCGCCTTGCGAATTCGGCAAACAACACGTTTTCAGCAATTTATTACGTCACATTCTGATAGCGTCATTTCACGTGACAAGCGAACGAAATGCTTGACGCGACTTCCTTGTTTCACGCTGCCGAACCACCAGCAGCAACAACAACAACAACAACAGCGGGAGACGCCGTTGCACCTCAGCTCCGTTAAGTGTCACCATCGCCGCCTCTGCGAATGTTCACCGTTCAACTGCAAGCAACTAACTGTTCTTTTTTGGCCTCCAACACCGCCCCGCCCACAGCCACAGCCGCCACTCGATGTATGAAGCGCCCACCCTCTTCTGCCCACCTGTTCTACGCCCCCGTCCGTCGTCCGCCGTCCGCCGTCCTCCCGCCGAGTCGACCATCCGACGCCGCTGCTTCATTTGGCACAAATTGCATTCGAATTCGTTGCTTCTCTGCAGCTGATGGTGGGGCCCGAACCGACGTGGGGATTCGGTGGGTGGGGGGGAGGGTGGTGGCTGCGGATGCATAGATTCCATATCAACATGCAAATTTAATTAACATTGTTATTGGCCCCGAGTTGTTGCTGCTGATACACACTTCAGACGGAATGCTGATGATGTTGAGTGTCATGTCGATCGTGTGTTCGTGCCGCTGGTTCGCATGATACACGGAATTACGGGGGCGGGCGGGGGCGGGGAGGGGATAATAATCCACAACAACATCGTGAAAAGTTCTTAAAAACTTCTCTGAAATATTGAAACAGAAGTTAGGACAGCTTTTAGTGGATTAAAAGCTCATCGTAATTCATATGAAATGCAGTCATAAAAGCATTTCGAAAACATTCTTTTATACTCGTTCATTAACCGAATACAAATCACACAACAACAACAATCAACAACAATCACAACAACAATCAACAACAACAACCATTAACATCAACAACAACAATCATCTACTCAAATCCAATATTTTGACATTCATAATCCACTCGAAATTCACTTTTACCCTTCGCCCAAAACACCGCCCAAACAGTGTAAATGTCAAATCAAATCAACCCCTTCCACCCTCACCCCCCGTCCTCCGTCAAATGTGACGACCATGTTTTATGTTAATAGTTCACATCGCTTTTATCGCTTCCGTTTCTCACAACGCGTTCAAGACACGTAAAAACATTAGCACAAGCGCACGTTTCGTTGCTGTTGTTGTTGTTGTTGCTGTCATTGTTGTTGTTATTATTATTGTCTCTTCTGTCTTCTTGTCTTCTTTCGGCGTATGCAGGAGTGTGTGTATATTTAGAATGTCTTTTTTTGACGTCTCGTACTTCGTTGCCAAAATAAACTCCATCATATTTTATATGCTTATATACGAGTATGGTTATTCTCAGTGTTCGAGATGCGAGATACTCGGCGTAGTATCGTAAGTCACATGACATGAGCTGTTCATCGAGCTGTCATCTGTCCGAAGCAGAAAACAATAACTTAACCTTGTGCTTTTGACTTACTTTCCACTTCCCAGCAGCGAAGTTTTGACTCGAGTTGACATGAATCGAAAGTTTAAAGTCCATTTTTAAAGGTTAGAGTTGATAATGTTACATGTTGGAAGAGAATAATCACTCTTTCAGAAATGTTAGTGTATTACTTAAAGTTTTGATAGTTTAATAACTCAAAGGGACATAAAACATTCTCAATTCAGTAACAGACTCTGTTCTTTCGCAAAACAACTCTATGGTTAAATAGAATACCAGGGACTGTTGTGAGTGCCCTATACACCTAATAAACCCTTTAAGGACTTCCCTCTGGAATGTGATCTGTAAGAATGCTCTTTCCTTCGATATTGATTTCAAATCGGAACCAAGACGAAAATCATAAATCCCGGAACGATAAACTTTCGGAACATTCAGAAATGTCAGATCTTCCTTTAAACAATGAGCTTTAATTTAACGCCAGAGCAGTTGAAAGTAGTTTGCGTGGACAGAATACAACTTTTTCTGGGCAATTATTTTAATGAGGTCATTCGAACGAAGCCAAATCAAAGCCTCATAAATTGTAAGGAACCCCCTCGCGGCGCTGTTGAGCCCCCCCCCCCCCCACCCCTCCTTCGGTTTGACCCAACTTGTCTAAAAATGCGTTTTTTTCGGCTTTGTAACTTTTGCACTCCGACGACGTACTGTTGTGTTTTTTTTACAGCCAAATCAATAACTCTGCCTTCAACACATGCATACACATCAACGAACACACACACACACACACACACACACGCTGTGTATGGCTCAACGCGCGAAAGCAGAAAGAGAAAAGCGTTTAGCGCATATTAAAGCCGCTTTAGCAGGCGATTATCATGACCTAACTGTCACATAAACCACAGAAATTGATCTGTAAATCATGGCGAGTGCTCGTAGTTGTTGCTGCTCCAGCCGTTGTGTTTGGCAACAACTACGGAAGAACATCAACAGCAACATCATCGGCAACATCATCAGCAACAACATCAGCAACAGCAACAGCAACAACAACAACGACAACGACAGCACCGACGTTTCCTTGTTCCCCGGCAACGAATTCCTCTCGATTTGTTGAGCAATCAAGTGGTGCTGCATTAAGAAGTCTTAAATCTTGGGTCTATAGTATAGTATAGACTCCTATACACAACCGCAATACGTACCATCATACAAACCAGCAGACAAGCAGCCGGACAAACAAACAGGCGAATCGGACAGATAAACAGACGAATCGGACAGACAAACAGACGAATCGGACAGACATACATGACTTTGAATATGTTTGCGACTGAGTTTGAAAAGTATAGCGACGAAGATCTCCGCTGAAGATCGTCAGTGGTGATCGTCGAAAGCGCTCCCCGAAGAAAGCGACGAGAAGCCTCCAATCAATCGTTGCCTCCAGTTTGGGCCAAAAATAATGCGGCTCGCAACCACAAAGCAAAGGAAATCGAAGCAATAACAGCCCGACAACAACAACAACAACAACAACTACGATCGCGGCGGTGATCGCTCTCGACTGACGGGCGCAGAGAATGGAGAATATTGATGGAAATAAAATTAAATGACGTCAACTTAAATGCATCGAAACGTGAATTTTTCGCAGTTGTTGCAATAATTTCTGAATTTCTCTGCTTCACTGCCACAGAACGCCAGCGAGAGGAAAAGAAGACGTGGACGCGGACAACGACGAGGAGGGGGCTGAAGAAGGAGGACGACGCACCAGCGATCGCACTCGAACACAATCGATCGTTAAAATCGCTCACAGTTGAGTGGCCGCCAGTGGATTCAGTAAATCGAGCATAGATAATTTTTGCCATTCTCTCTGAATGGTGTTGATCTGTTGATTTAGTGCTCAGCGTTGTGTGGGATCTGTTGCTCCGTCCAGACGAGTACCGCGAAGAAGGAGCGAAGCGATGCGATCGGAATTTAGATCTACAGACCCATCGCAATCCTCACTTCGATTGTGTACTAAAGCATAACTAAAGATTTGTCTTTAGTGATGGTTTTCTGCTCTTGTCAACTTCTCCCCTCCCCCTTCTTTCCTTCCTTGCAGTTTTTTCCACCGTCAGTTTTTATCTTTCCTCATTTTTCACTCAATTGCAGCGGCTACATTTTTAAACGCCACGCTGACTTTTTTCACTTTTCTTTTTAAACTTCAGCAACAGCATTCATCTTCACATTGAACAGTAACTTGGCACATTTCGCTGTCCTGTCGCCGTTTCCTGCTGTTCCATTGTACTTGAACTCAACGAAGTGTCGTCCGTCCCTCTCCGTCCGTCCCTCTCTTCTGCTCCTCCTCCTCCTCCAGCATTTCTTCGTTTTCTCTGCCGTATCTAATCACAAACGGAAACACTTTTAGTAGCTTTAATTCCATTGCACGTTTCCTGCTTCCGCTAACTTTTCTGTTTCTCCTCTCTCTCCATCTCTTTCCCTCCCTCTCCCTCCCTCTCTACTCTCTTTCCAGCAGTTCTTTTAGCTTACCGCCCACCACGTTACGCCCACAAGACTCGCTGTCATTCGTCTTATTCAGCTACAGTGAAGAGTCTGCTTTCTCTCTCTCTCTCTCTCTCTGTCCCTCCACTTCTCATCCTTGATTTTATTTGTTTTTGCCCAGTTTTGTATTTGATCCGATTTGTTTTGCTTCTTTTATTTCTGCCCTCTCCTCTCCGTTCTTCCCACTGACCCAATTTTACCCTCCTTTCGGATACATTTTGATTGTTTTTTAGTGCTTTCTCATTGCTTTTGCTGTTGCTAATTCCTTTAATCGTAACCCTGGACCTCGTGTCGTTTCTGTGCTTCGCCATCTCTTCGCCGAACTAACGAAGTTCCATTATCTTAAGTGCGCTTTTTAAGTGCTCCTTTGATGCCTCAATTTTCCGTTGCGCCGGTCCTTCAAAAGTTTCATTTTCATTGCGTTGGAGGGTTGCCACTGCGACTTAATCATGCGATGAGATGGAGTAGAAAAGACATTCAAGTTTATTTATAATTCGTCTTCAAAGAAACGGAAAAAACATCTTTTTTATCGCACTTTTAATCATCTAGCTCAGGGTTAAAGGGTTAAAGGGCTTTTTTTTTGTGGACAAAAAGAATTTTGCTGAAAAACTTCTATAAAAGGATTCATGAAAATAATATTAAAGAGAGAGAAGTAAAATAGGAGACAAGAGGCGAGGTAGAGCGAGAGGGAGAGAGCGGGAGAGAGCGATACAAAGCTTTCTTCTTCAGTTGATCATCATAATCATTAAAAATACTATAAATAAGATAGCATTCATTATGTTAACCAAATTAAATTCATCACATTATAAAAATAATCTGTGGAAAACTCATCATACAATATGTAAAAATTTAATACTGAGATTTTTAAAGCCTTCAGTTTTCTTTGATGTCTTCACTGTTGCACTGCTTCTTTGACCGTTTCTTTTGATCTTTTTTTTATATCCAACATTAGCACAGATCAGTGGGTTGCTTGGTCAGTCGGTTCCACTCAAACACGACTCTCGGGGAAAAACGTTGGCTTATCTGTTCAGCTGTCAGTGTTGTCAGTGAAAGTGTGCAATGCAAACATTAAAAATAATTCTCTCTGCAGTTTATATCCATGGCTAAAGGTAAATTTTTATCAAACACAAGCAAAAAGCAAACAAACAAACGAAAAACAAAAAAAACACATCCAACAGTTGGCAATGCGGCAAAAGTGCCGTTTGGTGCAAAAAAGAAATCATTGCGATTTTAATGTCTTCATTACATGCAGGCGACTAGCGATGTGGACAGCGAACCGGGTACTCTGCCAAGCGGACTCAAAAGCTAGAGTCGCAAATACATTTTGACTCACTTGTGAGCTCTATGAATGAGTACATCTATGAATGAGTACCTCTTTCGGAATGAGTACCGCTATGAATGACCACCTCTTTCGGAATGAATACCGCTATGAATGAGTACCTCTTTCGGAATGAGTACCGCTATGAATGAGTACCTCTTTCAGAATGAGTACCGCTATGAATGAGTACCTGCTTGCATGAGTTTTGCATGAGTACCTCTCTTTGAGTGCGTATGCATGAATACCTCGATTGAGTTTCGATTGAATCCTTCCTGATTCAGTTCAGCAGTGATTCAGCCCAATAAAACTCCTCCAACAACACTAATCATCGAGTAGTCAACGAGTCAGTCGATCAGCCGAGTTGGTCTCTGGTCTGGCATCAAAGTTGCTCGTATGTTGTTGTTGTATGCTAAAAAGGCGAAGAGATTTCCACCGAAAGAGGAGGCATTTCAACGATGAAGACTTATAAAATGCCAAATTATTATACATTCGTTTTTCTTTTTGGTTTTTTTTTTTTGGTTTTTCTGGTTGCTAATTTTTGACGTTAGTATGTTGAGTTGAGTGTGTTTTTCGTGGTATTTATGGAAAATTGTTTAGCATCACGAATTTTGAGTTTTTCAACTTTTTTGTTTGTTTCTTTTTTTTTGTTTTTTGCTGCTGCTGTTTTTATTAAAAACTGGGTGAGAAAATTTACGGAACAAAAAGAAGCACACATTAAAAAGCAGCGATTGTTTATGCAGCAAAAATTATAATAATAATAAAAACAGCAGAAGAAGAAGAAGAAGAGGAAGAAAAGAGGCCACCAGAGTGTTGTTGTTGCTGTTCAGATAGGCAACTAAACATAATATAAAGAAAATCATATATTAAATCAAACGAAAAGTAAAAACAAAACTTAGGTTTCTTTTTTAGCCTCTTTTTTACTGATTTTGCGATGATGTATTGTGAAACTATGGATACGATATTCGTACTTCTTTGAATTATCCAAAGAATTCATTTCTAGTCTGTATTTAAATCAAGATTTTGTTCGGATTTGCTTAGATTTGTGTATAGTTTGGAAATCTTTAAAATATGTGTTCTTTTTTTCGATTAAATTCCACACACGATTTCAGAATGAAGTGAAGTCGATCGCAACCGTTTTTCAGAGCTGTTCAAACTTTCTAATTGAGTCCGAAACGAAGCCTGAAGTAACTCAGAGTTGAGTTGATAAGATCGGTGATCAAACTGCATACAACAACAACAACAACAACAACAACAACAACAACGGCGACAACAACAACAGCTGCGCATGAGATGATAGTCCACAATAATTGCCCGAAATCAGGCAAAAACGATTTAAATTCAAAGCTTAAACTTAAAATTTAGTAGGAAGTGAAAAAAGAGAAGAAAAAAAAACACATAACATTCAAATAGTGAATAAAAAATGTATTAAATTAAATGCTAAAAAAGAAAGAAAACAACAGAAAATAGAAAATATTTGTGAGTCCAGAAAATTGTGGAAACTCACGCAAATTTCACGTATTATAAAGAAGAAGAAAAAAAAAACACCGCAACAGAGAAGAAGAGGAAGAAAAACCAAAACGAGTCATGAAAGAAAACCAAATAAAAACCTTTCACAAAAACTTTAAGGAAAATAAAACATTATAAGAGAAAACATGTCAATGAAAATAATTCGCCCCAAAAAAAAGTAATGAATTTAAATTAACAACAAATCGCATGTGTAACGTGACTCAGGCTAAACACACACACACACACACACACACACAGACACACACACAAGCACATGAACAGACAGGAAGAAACACAGCAGCGGTTCCAAAGAAACAAATCGGATAACGATCACTAAAGTGGCTGTTGTTGTTGTTGTCCATGTTGTTCTCCGTTTATCAAAGCCGAAAATCATGATCTCCGATCGACAACAAGAATCCTCACTCCCGCCGTCCACCCCCTGCTCCTCATCCTCCTCCGCACTCCACTGGAACCTCCACCCACCCGATCGACTCCTTCTATCAGCCAAAAGTCAGCACACACACACACACACACAAAAGGAACATAACTGCATCGTACAACAGCAACAACAACAACATGTTCACACAAATTTTTCCCCCAATTTCCCGGCCAAAAGGGGGGTTTTTTTTTTTGCTGTGGTTGCTCTTGTGTTTTTCTTGTGTCTTCAATTTGTTGCCATTTCGTTCGTTCACAAAACAAATTTGACGCAACCTATCGTTATAACAACAACAACAACAATTATAAAAACAACAACAACAACCCACTGAAAGCATTGCCCAGTAGGTGGCGCTGTTGATGGTGCTCTTTTATCGGTTTTTTTTAACCCAAACAATTTTCCTTTCAAAGTATTTTTCTTCACTGCCCCCCACTCCCTCGCCATCCCATTTCACAGCCATCCTTCAGGCCTTCCTTTCCGTCCTTCCACGCTGCACGGAAGGCGGTAAAAAATTACATGAAAATCGTGCAAACTTGTTGGTTGATTTAAAGAAAACACAAAAACAAAAACAGCAACGAAAACCCCCCATCCCCCCCCCCCCATTTTCCGAAAATAAAAAAATCGTTTCTGATGTTTAAAAAGTTCACAACGACGTCACGCCGCCCCGATGCCCCGTCGCCCCGCCAGTGCTGCCAGTGAATCGCCATGAATGCGCCACTGATTTCGCCATCGAAGTCGCCATCGAGATCTGTGTTGGTGTTTGCGGTTGACTCGCTGCGGTCGCTGGCAGAGTCCCCGACCGCCGACCGCCGACGTCGCCAATCACTCGCCGGCCGACATGAAGAGTCAATCGGTTGCCTTTGTGGACCTTCCGGGGCCGATATTGTTTGGCAAAACTTTATTAGTACAGGTCGGTTATGATTGTTGTTGTTGTCGCTGTCCGTCGCTTATGATTGCCCTCAGGTGTGATTTTTGTACCTCAACAACCTCGTATCTTTTCTGTGATTCACTTTCTGTTGAAGTTTTTTATGGTCTCCTTTGATTTGGGGTCTTTTATTGATGGCTCCCTCCTCTCCCTGGTGTATCGTTCTATCGTCTACTGTATCAATCTGTCCCACTGTTCGTGTGGCTGTATTTGTAGCTGTCATTTTCAGTTTCATTGCCGCTTTTCGGCTGTCAAACAGACCGACCAAGCAGCCAACCAACCCGCAAACACAATTATGACCGAATTCATTTCACATTGTTTCCTGATCTTTCATTTCGCGCCAAATGCCAGCCAGTGTTGCCAATTTATTTATCAAACTCTCATTCACACATTCGCTATGGGCTTCTTTGATTGAATGGTTCGTTAATTAAGCACCGACTTTTAGCGTTATTTATTTATTTATTGCCACATAAAATGAGGTAATCGCCAGATTTTCGGGTTGACATGAAATAAACCGTTGATGAATTGATTGATTATAGACGATCAGTCATGACTCCGTTAATCACGGAATAAATGGTCAGCGAGACAGCGTAAATGAGAGAGAGAGAGGGAGGGAGGGAGACGGTTAATCAATGGTCACTGTTAATCAGTGTTTTTTTTTTTTGAAAGCGGCATTTAATAATAATTAAGTTTTCTATGTTTCTGGTTTCCTCATTTGAGCACCGTATAAATATGAATCATTGGATTATTCAAGGTCTTGAAATATCTTGCGATACCTTTTTATATGTATAAATGTATATAAAACCCGGAGTTATTCCTTGTAACCATCCAGATACTTGGTCAACTTCTACACAATTTATTAGGCGTGATAAATAAACAATAAATTTTACAATAAAACAAAAACCCCGACATTTCAGTGTAAAGCGAACCACAACCTTCACTAAATACCGAGAATCAGTCCTCATTACGGTCGAAAAGCGCTCTCCGACTTCAGAAATCTCAAAATTAGTTCATTATTCATTATTGTGTTAATTAATTTTAACATTTGGCCTCGAAAAACTCAGCTTTTATGACTTCTCCAGAGTAGCAAGCAGTCCATTCATCAAGCCACCGAACTGCCATCCGTATTTAATGCAAATTTGATGTCTTATCTTCTAGAATTCTTGTAGACCGAAATGCTTATTAGCTAAAATATGACTCTTAGTCAACCATTTAATGATCAATTAGAAAGGAAATCAAATCGAATTCCCAAAAATGCAAATTTATTTGTTGTTGCCATTTGAGTTCATTTAAATTGTAGCAACAGAGTAACAAAAAACAACAACAACTGCTGATACCACAACAATAAAAACACCATAAAAAAAACAGATCAATAAATTGTTTACTACTTTTTTTGTCGTATAGTTTTTTACGATAGAAGAACATGTTTTCTTTTATTATTATTACTACCCAATTTTATTATTATTACTACCAATTTTATTATTATTACTACCCAATTCTATTATTATTACTATTGTGATCTGTATTCTTTGTTGTTTATATTGTTGCTAATTAAAGAATAAACGTATGCTTTTATGTTTGTTGTTTTTATGATTTAATTATATTTCACGGTGATACGATAGAAAAATCTTACTTCTTAGAATTGTGTTAATTTTAAAGGCAATAAAAATTCAATTTAAACATGTCATCATCATGATTGTATTAAAACGCACTGGCAACAATAACAACGCTAGAGATACACATCATAAGTATGCCATAAACTCACTTGTAATCTTACTTTCCCGTAATTAAAAGAAATCCGATCAAACACAACAATAAAAGGTATAAAAAGAAATGAATGCCTAATAAGAAGTATTAACAAAAAAAGGATTTCTTCAGACTTGAATCATGACTCTTTTTTTATGCGGTTCTCTTATTGTTAATCAGAAAAGCAGGAGATCGACAGAGAACGATAAACAGATTCCAAATTTACGTACAACAATTAAATACATTTGACTCTTTCGCGCACGAATCAAATGACGATGCATTCGCTTTGGAATTTCAGACAGTGTTGCCGCTAGCACAATATTATGTGTCCTCTGCTCCATAAAAACGTGTCAATTTAAAGACAAATGTGTCCATATTTAGAAACAATTGCTGTTCATAAGAAAGATTATTTGTAACGTTTATTTGCAGACAACTAACAAACATTCGATATTTACACATCCTAATAAACGTATTTTGTATGTGCAACAGCCCTGTACTGTGTTTGGTGACTGTATTCCTCTCCTTCTTCTTCTTCTTCTTTCACTCTATTGACATCTTGATAACCGAAGCAATCCAAGTAAACCCCAGAAAAGGCCATCCATTTGAATGCTATGTAAACATTTATTCAATAGAGTCTGAAATGAGATAAACCGAAATATTCTGTTATTCCACGTTCAGCACGTTCCACACATTTCCCATTTCTATCGAAGAACTTATCAAGATTTTATTGCTTGTTTACTTATATACAATATTTATTTATTTATTTGTTTGTTTGCTTCTTTGTTTGTCTATTTATCTGCTTACTTATTGAATTTCCCATTTTTTCGTATCTGTTCGAAATGGTTCAGAAGTCAATCAAAAGATTTGTATCAATTTTTATGGCTTGGTATTCAGTAAAGTCAACGTAAAGTCATAAAATGTATTAACTCTTCAATCGTAGTCGGTTTGTCTGTCTTTCGATTGCTTATTTTATATGATTTTAAGTCCAGTAGATGGTTGTTTTATTTGCTTTATTTGCTGCATGTACTTCTGTCTTATTTACTAACTGGTGCGGTAACATCGTAAACCGTAGATTATTGAGACTGTAACTTTACGATATGATGTATACATAGATTGATATTACGTATCTATCCGACCAGATGGATTTTTGGTATAGCCTCCAATTAAGAGACCACATCACAAAGGAAATAAATCATAAAAATTCAATTTTAAAACTGAAAGGAAATCATTAAATACTCGTTTCAGAAAAAGGAATGGAAACATTAAAAGAATCAATTAAGAATCACTTTAAATCGACTTCTACTAAAATCGAAATTCAATCGTCGGGTAAACAAAAGAATGTCTTATTTAAAAAATGTTCAATTGGCCTGTTTTAATGAGATTTCGAATATTACTAAATATCTGAAAGAAAAGCACTCAAAGATTATCGAATACTGTCTAAAATACGCTCCGAGTGAATGCAGGAAGCAGCCAGATGATAAATCAGACAGATTTATTTAAAAATACTTACTTTGGTGTCACTTTTAGAATACATTTTTGAGGTTTTTGCCAGTCCTCCGAGTGACAGTGATCAGGTGACCGAAATGATGAACATTTTGTCCATTAAACTTAACTTATTCCGATATTTCTCAGATATCAACTGATTGCCAACAGATAAAACATCTTTATTGCTAGAAAGATTTATTAAAAAGGTATTCAATATGGAAATATTTCGATTTTAGGTCATAATTGATGCGACACACTTTTTTATAGCTCAAAAGCTTTCGTTTGATCGGACTTTAACGGTATTCGATCCTGGAAGCTGCTGGTTTTTGTTTTGAACCTGCTGCCCCTTTTATTGGCCCCGCCCACTTTCTTTTATTGCCATGAAGCATGTAATTTAATTTTATGATTGCCATTATTACAGTGATTGTTGTTGTTCGTATTTTGGCATCATGATCGATAGTACAACACTTGATTTTTTCCCCCTCTCATTCGCTTTTCCGACCGTTTTTCCACCAACACTAAAACTAAAACTAAAACTGCATCATTAAGCTTTAGTTTTTCTTTCGCTTTTCCAGCAATTTACGGGTATCAGCTACAAATTGAATTTTCCTTTACTTACAAATTAAGATTGTAGACTGTTTGCACTGCTTTGTTAGTTGTTCTTTGCTCCTTTTCTCTCTGCTTCTTTGCTTCTGCTCCTGCTCGACTGCAGTGTTTCTCTGCTTTGATTTCAATTAGTAATAAATTTTTAAATCTGCACAAAATGCTTGCGATAAGTTAAGTTATTGCAATGTTTCATCATGATATCTCGTTGATGTCGGCGATGATGGTGTGGTCTGAAAGCGGATTCATGAGTGGTTCAATTAAAGCGGTTTTTTTGTCTATTTCCTCACTGTTCCAATCATATTTTACAGCTTTGGAAACCGTAACCCGTGAGCACCATGTTGAGCATTTAGACGGGGTTTTCTTTTAATTAACGAACGAAATGTCGAAGTTACGAAGTCGGCCGCGTTACGAAGCTACGACGTTGCGAAGTTGCGGAGTTGCTGGGCAATGAAAAGCAGGAAAAGTGAAATTTTATTAGCGGATTAACAGTTATTGCAGTGCGCCGCATTGCAGTGGCTCAGACAGATCAGCTACAATCTGTGAGATCTCAACATGTAAACGGCTTCAATTGTTCAACTTCAATGAGAAGCTGAGCGACTTAAAAAGAGTTGATTTTTTTCCCTCATCTGTCTAGTATCATTAATAAATGTATTAACTTTCTAGTTTAGCGTTATAAATACATCAGTACATCAACTGATTGAGCACAAGTCGATATTTCAAAGTGTTTGTCTCTCAAGTGACATTAAAATAGAAGATTTTCATTGAGAGACAGAGGGGAACCACACAAGAATAGAGGGGAGAGTATAAGAAGAGAACATAAAAAATGAACCGGTTAAAAACATCAGACTATTTTAAAGAAAACCTCGATTTCTCGACTTACTGATAACAATTAAATCGCTTTTTATTTCACTGTCCATGTCCATCAGATAAATTTTCCTTCCATCTATTTTTAAGTCATTCTCAGCTCAGTTTCCCTTTTTTTCGTATCCAACCAACGAAAGCAAAAGTTCAGCTTCAATCAAAAATCTGGCATTAAAACGACTTGCATAACGTGGTTCTACAGAAAACCAACAACAACAACAACAACAACAACAACAACAACAACAACAATCACAACAATAATTTGAATTAAAACCCAAAGAAACCAACCTGATGTCTATAAAAGCAACAACGAAGGAGAGAGGGGGACAAAGAACGATTGAAATGAAACTACTAAAGCGACCTACAAAGGACACTCTGCTCGCCGCGCTGCGACTGCGCTCGTACAGCATCGCATGGAGCATCACGATGCGGCGCTCGCTGGTCGTCGTCCCAGGAACCGCGCCGCGCCGTCTGCGCCGCCACATCGGGTGGTGCGCATTGCGACGCAACGACAATTCGACCTGCCGACGGCAACCAGTTTCTTTGTATGCCGGCACAATCAGCGGCGCTGCCAGCGACACGAACGCGAGGCGCGACTCTGGCTGTGCGCGTCTGTGACGTGATGACGTCGCGACGTGGCGCAGTATCACCGCAGAATCTGAGCCCCGTGCAGCCGTCATCGAGAGACATCCACGATGATTTCTTCCATCGGGCAGGCGCTGGCGATTAAGTGCCAGCTTAGCCTGGTTTCGCGCGCTTCACAGCTCGTAGATGTACACCATGTGCTGCACTATGATCAGCGCGATCGCGTCATTATCATTAAAGCAATTGAAATCGGTTTTAGAAAATTGGCTGACTGTTATTCTTTTCTTTCTTCCTCGAAAGCGGAACGATTCACGGCGAGATCGAAGCGTTCATTGCGTCTTTCGTCGCTCGCTCCTTCGTGCATCGATCGTGCAATCGATCGATTGGGTCCCATGAAGGCCGAAAGATTAAACAAAATTGCTATAGTTTTTTCCGCAGAACAGCCGACGTCGAAGTGCAGCTGCCGGCTGCAGGAGTCGACTATGGAAACGAAAACGAAAACGCAGACGAAAATAAAATCGTGATCACGATCGTGTGCGGAGAGAACCTCGCCACTATACTCGCCACCACCACCATCACCATCATTACGATGGTGTGCGCAGAAATGATGATGGACCAGCGAGAGCGAAAGCGACGGAGACAGAGCGACGATCCGAAATGGAACACATGTCGATCGCTTCACAGAAGCTCGGAAATCAAAAGCGCCACAACAGGGGGAGCTCCTGCGGGCCTCCAGTCACTCCCAGATCCCGAGATCCTCGCCAAGTCAGAAACTTGTACCTCCACTTCTGTCCTCCGTCCTCCGTCCCCCCCCCCCCCCCCCCGCCAGATCGTGAGCGGTGATGATCGTGCCATCGGCTCATGTGGTTCCTTTTCGAAGTCAGCGCGTACTTCTTCTTGTATGCAGTCGTTTTTATGAGTGCATTTTTTCCTCCACGGCAGCCATCAGTTCATCAGAGTGTTGATGGCAAAATTGAAAATCGAAAGTCGTGTTCAAGTGCTTTTTTTTTTGCTCTTCTTCTTCTCTTCTTTCTTGTCCTCTCTTCTCGTTTTGTTTTGTTTTTTCTTCCTCCTTTTTTGACCCATAGATCATTTTTTATTCTCTTGGAAAAATGTTGAAAATTCCGCGATGATTCTCACTACTAGGTGGCATCGCTGCCAATGGGGGAATATGAATTATTATTGAAGTGGCGTGCGGTAGGTGGGAACATTCTTCGGAACGACGGCCGAATGCGAA
The DNA here is from genome assembly GCA_949629155.1 of Myopa testacea. Lineage (NCBI taxonomy): Eukaryota > Metazoa > Arthropoda > Insecta > Diptera > Conopidae > Myopa > Myopa testacea. The sequence continues at coordinate 32,477,776 of OX451348.1, forward strand.
CTTCGAAGAAAGAGCATCAGAAAGGATCACAGAAACACACTTGAGAAGAACCAAAAACTAGTCAAATTGAATGTCAACTGAAAAATGGTCGTTATGTGGACCGAACTATAAACTTAACTGTTTTTCAATTAAACCAAAAATTTAACATAATTTCGAATAATAATCTACTAATAATAATAAAGGAATACTTTATAAATCATTACTACACAATTTTCCCGAACAAATTTTAGATATTTTTTTAATACTCTTTGAAATAATATTATTTATTCACAACAACAACGATTCTTTTTACAAATTGGCACCGGAAACGGATATCGAATCTGTTTCTTCAACGTTTTACTAAAAACGAGGGGAGTTTTAATGATTTTTTAGTATTTTCTTAAAAAAATATGCATGTTATTTTTAAAAATTCTATGCTCGGTCTGTTATGACCACCCCCCCCCCCCCCCCCCACCCCCGCCGTTCTTCCTTCGAAGCATATTTTTTAAACAATTCTTTTATAATTCTGCATTTTGTTGTTGTTGTTTCGCTTTATTGTTTACTTTGTGTACTCTATAAAAACGGGGAGAATAACACGAATTAATGCTGTTGTAATTCTTACTCTGTATTAAAAAAGAAAACATGGTGTTTTTATTCAAACATGATTTCGCTGAGTTGAGAGCAAAAGTGGCAGATTCGGATGGGTTGGCTGCCTGCAGCGCCTGCGGGACGAGTGACTGACTTGACTTAAGATTACCCCCACACACAACAGCAGCAGCAACAACAGCAACAGCAACAGCAGCAACAGCAACAACAACAGCAACAGCAACAACAACAACAACAGCAGCAACAGAGACGTGGTGAACCACCAGGCACAAAATACAACAAAACGAACAGAAGAGCGTAGAGTGGAATGAAAAAAAGAAAAACAAAAAAAGAAACAAAAGTAAAACAAAAAAAGAATCAAAAGTAAAACCAAAACAGAAACAAAACGAAAACAAAACCAAAACAGAAACAAAACGAAAATAAAACCAAAACAGAAACAAAACGAAAACCAAAACAAGGGCAACACTGTCGACGTCGGGGTGAACACTGGCTGGCGCTGTTGTTGTGAATGATGCACAATCATAACGCTTAACTTATAATAACTTTATTAACGAAATCCAAAAAAGAAAACCAACAACAACAACAACAACCACAACACCAGCAGCAGCAACAGCGGGAGGAAAACGATATCAAAAGCAAAACCAACAACAAGTGAAAAAAAAAGCCACGCTGGTCCAGCGGCGAAAAACACTTTAAGCTCCAGTCGAGAATCTTTATTGTGTTTTTGTTGTTGATGTTTGTTTAATATTTTTGCCCCCTTTTTTTGTGAAGGAGGGGGTCCAAAACCACAGACAGACAAACGGGGGGAAACGAACACAAGCACACACACACACACACACAGTGACAAACAGGTGTAGAGCGCTGTTGCCACAAAACCGCCCCCCTTCTCAAGTCACTCACCCGCCTCTCACTATCACTCTCTTTGTTGCCCCTCCCCCCCCCCCCCCCCTCCTCTTAAGGACTCACCTGAAACCTGAGAAGGGGAGCCGCTCGCAGCTTCAGTTGTTTTGATTTTGAATCTGTGAGTTTTTCAAAAAACAGTGTTCTTTTTATTATTATTATTATTGTTGTTGTTGTTGTTGTTGTTATTATTTGTGAAGCCTCTGCTGCTTGTTCACATTTAATTTTTACGTGAAGTGCGCGTAGTTTTGCTCACGATCTTTTAAAATGTTTTTTTCTTCTGGTTTCTCCGTTTTTTTTTTTTGTGGTGGTGGTGATACTCTTTTTTAGAAAACTAAATTCACAGTATCCAGGGCAGGGAGAACTGTTGTTGTTATTGCTGCTGTTGTTGTTGTTGTTGTTGTTGCAATTTTAGTTCGACTCGCAACACTGGTGGTCCCAAGCATCGATTTGCAATCAGTCAGGCAGAGCAACAGGCACAAAATGACAACAACAATAACAATAACAACAACAACAACAACAACAACGATAACGATAACAATCTCTGCTCAGAGTTGAACTCGTAAACGTTTTCGCATATTTTTGCGTTGAGTGGCAGACAAGACTAGAAAATAAGTCGTTTTCTGTTGGGTTGTTTTTTTTTTGCACAACGGAGCTGCCACACTTTAATTGCTAGTTTAACACAAGTGAAAATGACAGAAACGGGCCACTTTTTTGCATGATTCATTCTTTGCGAATAGTTTTCAAATGATGTCCAAAAACTACTCAACTTAAGTGTATTTTTTTTTGGAACTAAAATTCATATCCACAAAACAGCAGCATTAAAATTTTTAATAACAACAACAACGCGGCAACTAACAACAACAACAACAACTAGAAACACCCACATCAAAAAATATTCTCTTCCTCTTCGTTTGTTGACGAAATGCGAAATGAAAGCATCAAAAAGTAGCGGTTTTTATTCTCAGGCGCCACCGAAACTCACGCTTCTCGCTGTCACATGACACAAAGCATCAAGCGTGAGAGCATGAAGCGTGTGAGCTTGCGTGTTGCCACTTGAGAGTGTTGCCAACCATCTGATGAAGTGTTCTGCGAGAATGAAGACACATGATATCGTGTGAATCCATTTATAATGTAACACTTTTAATATTTAAATCAGAATTTGATTTGAACAGTGATCAGTTTATATTGTGTAATGATTCGCTGTGACTTTCCTCCCATTCAGGCATAATATGAGGTGCCATAAAGTCTCCATTCTTACCACTGTACCAACTCAACCCAGATCAACCCAACCCAAGTGCAGTTGGAATAAATGAACCCTTTATTATGCACAATCTGTACATTTTTTTATTCACCGACGACAAGAGTCGATATCCACCGACGATATTCAAACAATAAAATAGTCATCATCAGAAATACAACAACAACAACGAAATTAGCCTCTTGTATCTACTTCTACACTCTCGCAATCGTGGTTTCTTTCGATAATATTCAGTTTTATCAAACGAGAACCACGCAAGACCCAAAAGAAAAGAAGAAAAGACAAAAAAAAAATCACCATACAAAACCCGGGAAATTCGAGCAACTCGAGCAACTCTCGATCGGACAATCAATGGTTCTTTCCTCCTCCTTCGAAGACAACGAAAAGTGATATAATTACGTGCGATCAACGTTCAACGATCATTCATCGGAGGCGAATTCCACGTTTTCGCTGCAGCAAAAGAAATGCATTGAACGACATCGAACAGAAAACACAAGAAACACAAACAACAACGAATAATAATAATAATGCAAGTGATCGCAATGAAAAACTGCTCTTTCGAGACGCATGATTGATATTATTTGAGAGCGAGACAGCACGATCGTCGTTGTCGTCGTCGTCGTCGCGATGATCATCAAGAGGGGATCATCATGGAACTCATCATGAGGATCATGCTGAAGCTGATGAACCTTCTGCGGCGGTAATTTTGAATTATTATCGCATTCGTTGGTCGATCGGCCGAAGCGTTGTTGCTGGCTTCGTCGGTAGCACGTCCCAACCCCCGGGACCCCCCCCCCCCCCGCCTTCGTCCCCACTGTGGGCTGGAAACCCACAAAGTGTGTGTGTCGGTTTTCTTCTGACTTTGATGGCTTGATCGAATTCGCAGCTTTTGCTTTTGCTCTGGCTTCATTGAACTGCTGTTTGCCGTTTTTTTTCCTCCTTTTCTTCTTCTTCTTCTGTCCATTTTTTATATCGAATCAATCAAAATGATTTTGATAAATGATCTTGTTATTCGTATAAATCATTTTGTTGCGCTATATGAGGCGATTTCAATGGCCAACGCGGACGTGTAACCATGGAAAATCGATCATCAGCATGCTGATCGTGTACAAAGAGAATTTAACTGGACTTGTGTTTGTATTCGAATACTTTCCGATACTTTGTGATTGTTTTCGACGTGTTTTTAGCCACTTTTTGTCCATTTGTCCATTTGTTGGGCGTTACTCGTGCGTTAAGTGTGAAAGTTTTCACTTTTCGCCTCGACTGAATTTTGACTGATATTCAGTGCCGATTATAGACCACGTAACCACTAATGAACTCGCAGATCTGACCTCCAAACACTTTCGGAAGGTGTTGCTTGTCAGTTGACACGACGAACGTCTCGTGTCTCGTGGAATGTTCAACGATACCGAAACCCGAATGACTTCAACATTGAACGTTGGCGCAACATTGAAAACCGTTATTGATCTGCTGTATCGCTCTATGAAAGCGACCGACATACCACACCAGCTGCTTAGGTGGCCAGCTCAAGTGAGAGACTTGTTAACAAGATTCATTAACGTCGTATTGAATAACGAACTGAATTATGTAGTGTTTCAGCTGAATGATGAATACTGGATGCTGAATGATGAATGCTGAATGCTGAATACTGAATGCTGAATGCTGAATGCTGGATGCTGAATACAGGATGATGAATGCTGAATACTGGATGCTGAACACTGAATGCTGGGTGCTGAATACTGGATACTGAATACTGAATGCTGGATGTGGAATACTGGATGCTGAATGCTGGATGCTGAATACAGGATGATGAATGCTGAATACTGAATACTGAATACTGAATGCTGAATACTGAATACTGAATGCTGAATGCTGAATACTGAATACTGAATACTGAATGCTGAATACTGAATACTGAATGCTGAATACTGAATACTGAATGCTGAACACTGAATGCTGAATACTGAATGCTGAATACTGGATGCTGAATGCTGAATACCAGCTGCTGAATAGCGGATATTGGCCTCAAACCACAACAACGTGAACACAATCGCTTAAGAGACTGAGACAGTTAGTCTGTTGGCCTAACTAACCGTCTGTCTGATTCTGTGAATGTCTGTGTATATCTTGAGATGTGTGTGTGTGTGTGTGTGTGTTTATTTCGCGACTGTTTCGTGTCTTAATTAAAAATAACATCGATAGTGGCCCGGAATTCGTTGTGGTTTTCGAGCTGATTGTCTTCAGCTTCATGAAAAATACGATAAGTTGTCTCTCTCTCTGTCCTTCTGTCTGTCTGTCTCCCTGTTGGTATGTCTGTCCTTCTGGGTCTCCTTATCTTCTCATACAACTTGATATAATAATCAAAACAACGCCCACATTTTTGAGATTTCGTTGCATGTCCGCCGCCGACGCCGCCGACTTGTTTCATGTTCCGTTAACGAGCTGCGTTTTGTTGCAACTCTTGGAACGAACTGAATCACATCGCACTCATACATGTTGTTGTTGTTGTTGTTGCTATGTTTTTATGTAGCACACCCAACAACCGAAACGCCTGTTAAACTCAAATGATTATCGATGTTGACAATATTTTTATAGATCGGGTTTTGATTCAATGAGAGTACCCATGAATGCTGCCATAAAAACAAGAGATTTCCTCATACTAGAATAATAAATGATCACATCACATCTCAATCAACATCATCTCGAGTTAAAACAATCGTAAGTTATCTCAATTTAATTGTTTTTTATTCGTTTTCTTTAATTGAACGCACATTTTTTCGGTTCATAATCATTCATCTGTTATTTTTAAAGCTTAAACACAACATTTTCAAGTACTTTTGAGATAAACTCACAAAATAATTGATGTAATAATAATAATAATAATACAATAATTCGGTTAAATTTAAAGCTTTTTTTTTTTTTGTGTAGCAACGGATTAAAGCGAAACTAATGATCGTTGTTGGAAATCAAATTTAATGCATGAGTCAACATATTTTTTGCCCTCCCCCCCGCTCCCCTCAACCACCACTCGTTTCGCCCTCATCTACAGCAGTTTATTGTTGTTATTTTGTTGAATAATAATAGAAATAAAAACCCAACAACAACAACAATGAAAAGTTGCCCATTCGCCACGCTTGTTTTTCGACATCAAAACAAAAACTTAACACAAACACAACATGCAATCGAATTAAATTATAGACGCTCGGATTTTTGTAATCATGCTACAACAACAACAACAACGATAACAACAACAACAACGATAACAACAACACCATCGATTTACATTATACATATATTCTATGTAATAGTTTTTCGGTGATTGTTTTGAGGGCGTGGCGAACTCTGTCAATTTTCGTTTGGTTTTTTTTTCCCCCCTTTTTTTGATACTCTGCCAAAAGCGATAGAAATGTAAATTTCAGTTATTGTACGAAACCACTTTGTACTCAAGAGTTATGAGCAATTATAACGCTTTTATTGGCGCTCTAAAATAGCGCCGATCTGGCAACGTGCGCTCTGGTAGCCGCCGCCCACTCGGCAACTTAAATTCTCGCCTTCGTTTTGCCCGTGAAGCCTTTCGACAGTCTTCCGAATTCAACGAGTTGCCGTCCAACCGCACGAAATGAAGCAGCAAACGCATGCTGAGTGGTCGCAGTGGAGTGGGAGGGGGGGGGGGGCGAAGGGGGTCTACCATTGCACTACACACACACACACACACTCATAAAAGCCACAAACAAGGCCATTAAAATTTATTTCTACGACTGACTTCAGCGGCCAAAAAAGGCGAAAGAAGCATTAATTACACAGCAACAAATTACAAGCGTCGTTAATATTATTAGCCAAGTTTAAAACATGTGCCCATGTGTACCGCCGCCATTTCGGATGCTGTGTGTTGGCAGGGGGAGCGGGTGAGGAGCGGTGAGGGGGTGGGAGGGAGCTTCAAGTGAGCTACTTGCGAGTTGCAGCAGGTTGCCGCTGTTGACAGATACGCGCTGCACAACTAATAAATACGGCTACAATATGAGAGCAACAACAACGATAACGTAACAACAACAACATCAACTGCAATAACAACATCAACTGCAACAACAACCTCAACTGCAACAACAACATCAACTGCATTAACTACACTGCGGCTAAGAAATAAATCCGCAGTTCAGTCATATTAACGTGAAAAATTGCCACTTAAGACACTCAACAAGCTTAAGCGGTTCATTGATGTTGTTGTTGTTATTATTGTTGTTGTTGTTGCTGCTGCTGCTTTTCAATTGAGACCAACAACGCGCTCTGAGTCGCTTTCGATTGGCGCGACTTCGAAGCGATCTCATGTCTTATAATGAGTACGTTGTTGATGTTGCTTTTCAGCAATAAACAATATTTGTGAACATGTGTTTCCCCCCCCCCCCTACCCCCTCCTTATTTATTTGTCGTTATACGGACCAAAGGCAGGCAGGCTGTGAAAACGCTTTACCGTCTTAGCTACAAAAGCTTTTCTTGAAACCCTGCGGTTTTTATTGACAGTCGCTCTTGAATTAAAACCGAAACAAAATCCCGAACTTCACTTCAAAGCGAGACCATCAATCATCAAACCATCAACCGTCTTTGAGGCTCAATTAGCTGCCGCTGACGCTCGTGTCGCGCGTCTGAATGTCAGTCTTTCCTTAAATTTGATGTTCAGCTCATTTATTTTAAGAATTTGCTTCTAATTCTAAAAACAACAACAAAATATACTGAGTGTCACTTGTAATACATGCTCTTTTCTTACCTCTTCGCAGATCTGAGGCGCTGCAGTTGACAACGCGGCCGCATCGCATCCGCAAAAACAACAACAGAAGCGGCAGAGACTTCATGCGATAGTCTGCAACAAAAACAACACAGAGAGAGAAAAACGAAGAGCAGTGAACAGAACCAGAAAAGAACACTTTCGCAAGACGATCGCACCTTCGAAAATGTTTCCACGTTTGCCCGGGCCCATCGGAGCGGACATCTTTTTGGGTGCGTCCACCACCGTTCGTTCCGTGTTCCCCAACTCGCGGCTGGACTCGCTGGCCAACGTGCACCATGGCCGCAGTCCGACGGCGACGCCAGATCAGCACGGCGACCAGCTGCTGTCACCGTTCGGCGACTCGGCCGCCGCTGACTGGGCTGCGACAGCGACGATCGGCGGTGCGTCCGCGAGCGGTGGCGTTGGCGGCGGCGGCGGCGGCGTCGACAGCAGCACCCTGAGCAACTATCTGCCCGAGGAGGACGAAGACTGGTGGTCGAATGCCATCGAGGAGGACACCTTCGAGTCGCCGCTGGCCTTCGACGCCAGCGAGAACGGACTGTGGAATGGACGCTTCGTGCCGCCGCCGCCGCGCCCGCCCTTCCTGGACGAGAGCGTCGCGGCGGACGGCCTCACCACTTGTGATTTATGCACGTGGGCATGGCAGCGGAATGCCTACTCGCTGGATGGATCGATGGGTAAGTGGGCTGCTTGCCAGATAGACAGAAAAACTGAATTGAAAGAATCGAAACCGAAACCGAAACCGAAAACCGATCATCGGAACGCGGCGATCGACGGCTGAGGACGGGGTGGAGGACGCGGCTTGGAGGATCGCCTATGAAACTTCATATTTTATTGAATTTCCAAGCAAGCGAACCGCCCGCCCCCTCCTCCGCCTCCGCCTGAGCCTCCTCCTTTTGGAGGTTTTCACTTTTCAATTAAAAAAGTTCCCTCGCCTAAAGAAGAGCGTTTATCGCACCGGCGATCGATAGGATAATTTATCGCATCGATCGCAGAAGTCGATTTATCACACGCTCTTGCGATCCGACAAGCGACCAGAATCTGGAAGTGCAGATGATTCTGCGAAGAGCAGATCCCCGATAATGAGTGATCTTTTCCTCGTTTTACACGATACTTGGTCGGACGGCTGGGTAGGAAATTTTCACAAACAGGTACCCCCGAACTCCCTCTACGAACTCCCGAAGAGGGACATTTTTAGGTATTTTAGAAAAGTTTTCATTTCTTAATAGACTTCTAAATTAAAAAGTGTTGTTAGAATTCCAGAAGTCTGTCGTTATTCATTCTGTGTGCTATTTAAAGCTGTATTATTTACCGTATTGCTTCAATATAAACGGTGGGCCATCGACTGGTTTCTCTTTGAAATATTATTTTCTTTTTTAATTTAGTTTTTGAATTTTTCTTTCTTCTTCTTTTCTGTTGGCAGAGAAGCATTTCTGTAGAGAAACCAGCCGATGGCCCACCCCATATAACTCATGTTAACTGAGGAAAGGAAATGTTTTCAAGCAATTTTTCAGTGCAGTTTTTCGTATAACATGACTACTGGGTGTATATGCATGTGTGTGTGTGTGTGTGTGTGTGTGTGTGTGTGTGTATGTGTACGTGTATGTTGAGTCTTTTCTCCGGAGTTGAGTCATAACCAGACACTGCGTGGAAGACTCGTATTTTTCACATTATTTCTGCTGTTCTGCTGCCGCAAGTAAACATAAATTAATTTCCTCGTCGTTTGGGCGAATCGTAGCGCTGGAAGGAGGAGCGCTCATATTTTTGCAAACGTACTTAAATTAATTCGCCGCCGCTCGTTGTCTCCGCTCGTCGCTCCTGCAACGAGTTAAAATATGGAAAATGATGAAATGGTTTATCTACAAGGTGTATGCAGGGGCTTCGCTTAGCTACGACTACAGAACAGGGTTCGGAAATGCTCGCTCTTGCTCGCTCGCACTCGCGAGCAGGAGCGACAAAAAAAAATTTTCAGCGCTCCTGCTCGCTCGAAAGAGCGTTTGTTTTCAGGAGCACGAGCGAGCAGGAGCGACAAAAAAAATTTTCATGCGCTCCTGCTCGCTCGAAAGAGCGTTTGTTTTCAGGAGCACGAGCGAGCAGGAGCGACAAAAAAAATTTTCATGCGCTCCTGCTCGCTCGAAAGAGCGTTTGTTTTCAGGAGCACGAGCGAGCAGGAGCAACAAAAAAAATTTTCATGCGCTCCTGCTCGCTCGAAAGAGCGTTTGTTTTCAGGAGCACGAGCGAGCAGGAGCGTTTGTTTTCAGGAGCACGAGCGAGCTGCAAAAAAGGAGCGCTGAAGCTGAGTTGTTTCTGAGCTGATGGTTGGTAGCAAGTACATAATTTGTTCAATATTTATAATTGAAACAAGTCAAAGGCAATAAAAAAATTTGTCAAATATTTCGTATTTTTTAACACTGAACATTTTTTATAAGCTCTGGTGAAGAATTAGGGCTAAATAGGCATTGGCAAATTCTATGTAGAAGACGGTATTTTCGGTACATTTTTCATAAGTTTGGTGAATAATAACAGATTTGAAGAGGTTATTTTTATCGTTATTTATTTATTAATAACTTTATAAAATTTATTAACTTTATAAAAGTATAAAGATTTTTACTATGATACATATGTTAATATTATTAATACTTAATTCAACTTAACTGGAACTGAAATCAACATTTTGTAATAAAGAAACATTTAATTTAGTCAACAGTACATTATTAACTGTGTGCTCTGAAAGTTTTACAGGGTTATTACATATGTAAATATGTACGAAAAATACTTACAATTTCAGCCTGCGATGGAATTCTCCAGGCAAAGGATGCATGTGCATGCGTTTCAAAACTGCATTTTTTAGTTGGGTTTTTTGGGAAAACAACGCGTTAGGTAAAAAAATCATGATTAGGTTGACCTGCCAATTGTAAATGGCACTTCGCCGATAGAAAGTACCTTGTGTATGAAGAGTATATGCGTAAAGTATACATACATACATACTTATGTACATATATTGTATTATTAAGTACCTGTCTATTCGTGGAAACGGTAGCTACATCCGCATGAAAAACGAAGGCAATAAAACCATTACCTCTTTTTAGCGATTCTTTGAAATTTGGCTATTTAGCCCTAATTCTTCACCAGAGCTTATAAAAAATGTTCAGTGTTAAAAAATACGAAATATTTGACAAATTTTTTTTTATTGCCTTTGACTTGTTTCAATTATAAATATTGAACAAATTATGTACTTGCTACCAATCATCAGCTCAGAAACAGCTC